>CCBP010000021.1:199874-218530 GCA_000765035.1 Trametes cinnabarina
CCGCCCCTCGCCACCACCACGGCCTCCTCCACCGCGTCCACCAAAACCGCCACGTCCTCCTGAGGCACCTGCATTACCGCAGCACGGGAGTAATTAGCAAACGAGGATGCAAGAAGGTCCGATGCAGTGAGCGCGCACCGAAAGCCATCTTGTCGTCTTGAAATTAAAGAGGGAGTGACCGGCGGTGATGGAACTATGCACAAGGACCTCAAGAACCTGCAGGCGGTTGGTAACACTCTTGCGCAGAAAATTTGAGACGTGCCCAGCTGCCGAATTGGGCCGCAAGGGGTTTTCCCACGTGGCTCAGGGCTGATGGCATTCCTCATTGGGACATGATACTTCAGCGCTTACCGGTCGGGGTCGAGACCGAAGGGAACCTGATCGTAAGAATCCGAAGAAATCCCTGAAGCCTATAGTTAGTATAGTGTGAGTTATGTGCATACATTTGCGCCGAGTCGCTTTGCCAGGATGGCCATCCTCGAGGTTTGATCTGGTGATAGTATCCTGTCTCAAATAGTTGATACGTCTTCTCCATCTGTGCTTGTGAGGAGTCAGCTTTCGGCTTTACCGGGACACGGGTTTCCGAAAGCCGTCGGAAGGGTTAATGCAGTTACTTGCTACATAGTAGTCACACGGTTCATGGTTTGCACCATATGCCGAGTCGGAGCCACAGTGGGCGGTTGCACAAAGGCGTATATTAATGTGCCTGCGCATAAGGAAGCCTGGAGCCATCCCTTACCCCACCCTCACTCTAGCTCTTGAGTCAGTCCGTCCATCAGCCACCACGCTCGGTCTTTCTGCGCTTTGCAACGTTCCCACCGCGACGACGGAAGCCAGAGACGCCTTTGAAGACTCAAAGACATGGCAGACACGGTCGACATCCAGCGCTCTGCTTCTTCCTCCACACTGAATGCTGTGGACCCGGAGGAGCGCTCGGGTCGTGCAGAAGTGCATAAAACGCCTGATCAGGAGAAAATAGCAGTGCGCTCGGAGATCAACAACGTCGACCCGAGAGATCCGCAGTACGGGGATCACCCTGACGGTGGACTCCGTGCATGGCTTGCCGTGATAGGGGTGAGTCGCTCGTGATAGTATAACCTCACCCAATCGTGTGCTAAAACAACTTAAAGTGTGCGTCAGGCGCATGTGCAACGTTTGGGTTCGTGAATGCTTGGGGTGTAAGCATTTGAATGGATGTGAGTGAATCGCTGACATTGACAATGATCTACTTAGGTCTTCCAGGCGTACTACGAGGAAGAGATCCTTTCCGGCACCTCGCCATCTACAATGTGCGTGGTATATCTCCCGTTCATCAGCCGGCGTGTTTTGACCCGTCCACCCAGCGCATGGATTGGTTCCATACAGGCGAGCACTATTGCTCAAGACGAGATGATGCTAGCCATGCTGACCGTTCAACAGTATGCGCTCATCTTCCTTCCTGGGCTCGTAGTCGGGCGCATCTTTGATATGGGCTGGACTAAAACACCGCTCGGAGTGGCCAGTGCAGTCATTGTTGCTGTGACGTTCCTGACGGCGGAATGCACGGAGTACTGGCAGTTTCTCCTTTGTCAAGGAATCGCCCTTGGGGTAGGTTCTCCAAATTTTTGATATAATCCGGATAGTTGACAATTGTACAGTTGGCATGCGGTGTCATCTTCGGGGTGATCATGGGCTGCCCGGCACACTGGTTCAAGCGCAGATTGGGACTCGCACTAGGCATAATGGCCTTGGGTTCTAGTCTCGGCGGCACTTGCTTCCCGATTGCCGTCCGCAATCTTGTACAACGAGTAGGGTAGGTCGCACACGTCGGACCCTTGTTACCACAATTCCTCAAAGGTCTGTCCCAGATTCAAGTGGGCCATGCGCATCCTCGGTTTCATCGAAATCGCACTGCTTTCCTTCCAGTTCATTGTAAGTGATTTGGCTGGCTGTATGCGTCGTCCTCTCTCTTATTAAGGGCTGATATCCTTATGCAGACTGTAGAGCGGCGCCTCCCTCCTAAGAAGCGCACTGGTCCGTTCATCGACTTTAGCGCCTTCAACTCTTTGCCCTTCACGTTGTACTGTGTGTCGAGTTTCCTGGCCTTCCTAGGGATCTATACCGTGAGCGAAGTGTGTAATACATCCGGGATTCATGGGAACCTAAGACAGCATTCCTCTCAAGGTTTTGACGTACATCGACGTGAGCGCCGCATCGGAGGGCATTGACCCAAATTTCTCTTTCTATCTCCTAGCCATCGCCAACGCATGTTCAGCCATCGGCCGACTGGCTGGTGGATTCCTCTCGGACCGCGTAGGTGCGTACACCGCTCAGCGTTCAAACCTCCTGGATGGACGGGCTTATCCGGCTCTCCGCAGGTCCCCTGAGCGTCATGACACCCGCCACTTTCATAGCGGGCATCCTGACCTACGCTTGGCCGTTCGCTACCAGCGTGGGCGGAAACATCGCGATTGCGATTGTCTATGGGTAGGTCACCTGTTCGCGATGTCATGTGACCAAGTTAACCGACTTGTATCAGATGCGCGAGCGGTGTCTATGTGTCGTTGCTTGCTGCCCCTGTTGTCCGCATGGGCAAGACGCACGATGTCGGTGTTCGCGTCGGCATGAGTATGACCGTCATCGCATTGGGCGCTGTCGCGGGCCCACCAATCTCAGGCGCGATCAACGCGGCTACAGGCGGTTACACGTTGACGGGTGTTTACGCAGGTGAGACGATGCATGTGTATGCGTACAGGCTTGGGGAATAGTCCGCTGATGAAGAGCGAATAGGAACGACTGTTATGGTGGCGTGCTGTTTCCTGCTTGCCACGCGGTATGCCATCATGGGCAGCCTTTGGGGGAAATGCTGATGAAGTTAATTCTTACGAGTTCCCGTCTTCTATCGTTCCTGCGCACCGGGCTCATGGTTCCGCGCTTCTTTCACGACCACGTAACACTTTACATTGCGAGCAGAGCAATCCCGTAGACATGAGATACAATACAGTACTTTACAAACGATCAATGTCCTGGCATGTCTCTTCGTAGGGCGTGCAGGGAGATACGTCGTAACGTCTTGACGATACTCGCCCGCGCCCGTTCGTCCTGGCCGATCATACGGTCTACGAAGAAGCCCGCATGTCGTCGCAAAACTAGTGTGCTATGAAACAACGAACCTCGACAACCATCCTGATCCTCGTTTGGATCCCTCTGGGGCTGCCGCTGATGTCGTTATTTTCATGTTATCTCCGGCCCGAACAGACGGAGCAGCCTTCGCACTGGGATTTGATGACGTCCACGCTGACTCCGCGAGCGGACATCTCGGTAGCCCATTGACCGATCTCCGCCGTCACCTCGCGTCCTGCCAGTGGACACGCCGGTACGCGCATCACGAAGGCCCTACGGGGGAGCATCCATCGATAGTCGCAAACGACATGTTGGAGGGCTACGAGAGCCACCGGCCACACCTCCGGAAGGCATATTGAGAAGCTGTCCAGCCGGGCGAACCACTCAGTCACGTAGCCTACGGTCGAGTGGGAGCATAGGGTCGCGAAATAGTGTAGCACTGTGTAGTCTCCTCCGATGACCAACTGTCGCACGTTAGGGAAGTTCTCGAGGACCCATACCCAAGGGACCTGGCCCCTGAGGTCGTTCGCTACATGGATGTCCAACGTCACGATTCGCGAGGAGTCTACGAATCTCGGCAGCTCGAGGACAGCGGGGTTGAGCAATGCGATGCGTCCGGACGGCTCGACTTCGCGTAGATCTACGCTTCCGGACCATGGCGTGTTGATCTCCTCGAGGTAGCCGCAAACCGTGATGCGTTCGCTAGCTACATGAAGGCGCAGGGTATGGGTATGAGAGAACCTGTGAGCCGCGGCTGTGTCCTGGTGAGGTAGCGGCAGAACCGTCCTGAATGTCCTAGGCCCGCTCCCGTGCACGCGCCAGTCGAACCAGCAGTCGTCGGACCATGCAGACGTCACATCGATAGCGGCCGTGAGTGGTACGGAGAAGAAAGGCAGGCACTTCGCCGATGTAGTGCCTTCCTGCTCCAGGGCGAGTACGCGTAGACGCGGAAGTTGAACTTCGAGCGCGGCGATGGGCTCGTTGGAGTCGAAGACGTTCCGGAGTCGTAGTTCTTCGAGGCTTGAACAGGCCGAGAGGGTGGTATAGAGATACTCGTGGAAAGTCGGATGAGTCGAGAAGCGCTCGAAGTACCACACGTCGCACATATCGAGCTTGGTCAACTGGGCCAGGAGGGAGGGCTGCGCGTCAACCACGACGCCGTCAAAGTACAGCTCTTGCAGCGCAGGAAACATCTTCTTCATGAGAAAGAGGCACTGTGTTCCGTTCAGGTCGTCCTGGCGGGTGCTCGCATAATAGGTAGCGGCCAAGCGCAGCGTCGAGATACCCAAACTGATCGTTACCAGGTGCGCTTTGACTACCGGCAAGTGCTTGAGGTTGAACTCGAGTGAGAGGGACTTCAGACGATTCGCGTGAGGAGCCAGTAGGGTGAACAACAACTCGAGCTCCTGCGCGTGCGGTCGTTCCTCGATCACAACGCTCAGAGCCGTCGTGCCCGAGCGACAGAGGAACGCTTCCACGACCTCCTGCCTCCAGTGAGGACGAACGCGAAAGGTGCTCCAGAAGAGAGGGTTGTTGAGAGCGATCAGACGCCATAAGCGACATACGAATGTCAACAACAACCAGGATAGGTCGAGAGAGTCCTCCCGCAGGTAGAAAAACATTGCTGTTATAACCTCGACCGGCAATCTCGAAAAGTGGTTGAGGGGTCGGCGGGCCCTTAAAATGCCTTTCATGACTATTGGGAAGCTTCTGGCACAATAGCCTGTGAGAGAAGCCCCCCATGGTCAGTCGAGGGAAGCCACCTTACCTCGAGAGCAGGGTCTGGAACTGAGGGGTTGAGGGAGACGGAGTTTAGGACAGCCCTGATGGGGGCTAACCTCTTGTAGATGGAGGCTAGGACCAGGAATGGCTCAAGACTCTGAGATGCGTGTCTGGGAGGGCGATGGCTAAAGGGAGCGTGCGGAGAAGTCCGGAAAGCCCGGACAACTGGTAGAGACGATTGTCACACTGAGCGCCAAACTGTGCGCCTCGAGCCGCCCGCCTCGTGGTCACGCCCGCCACATTCGTGCGCCCTCAAGGAGCCCTATAATAGTGTCAGTTCTCTGCTCTATGTCGATGTGAAATCTCGAGTCGAATCTCAACTTTGAAGAGCTACACACCGGCAATAAGGAAACGTGATCTGTCGAATAGACCCAATTATGTTATCTGGCTGGTTTTGGCGGACATTGCAGGTCGATATTCACATATCATTTCCCAAGGTTATCTCCTCTTTTCAAGTCGATATATGACGATGCTTTCACGACGACGCCAGGTGCCATTGAGGAGACCTGAGGAGATGAGCAGGCAACCAAGACAGTACTGGTGCTGGAGGTCAGCAATGCGCCATCGAAGAGCAATTGAACTTACATATAGTTGTAGCTCATACGTGAATGAGTAGCACCTTTGGCCCCTCGTACACTCATTGTGCCCGTGTCCAACGCCATGAAGATGAGCTGGCAATTGAACGCGCCGGACCACAATCATAGAAGAATCAACAGTGGCTAACAGGGCCAAACACGCCCAATGGGCGTCAGTCTCAAGTACTTGAATTACTAGTAGAGGTAAGTCCCACACCCAGCTATTTGTGTAACAGTGCTACAGGGCCTAGGGCCCAGGGCATCAAGCAATGCATCAAGCTCGATAAATCCGGGTTGTTTCAAATTCTAGTGGTAGCATAACATGAAAGACCCTAAATCGGAGTAAAGCGAGTTTGGCATATTACATTTATACGGCGAGGAACCTGTGGACGCTAGATGGTAACATGATGGTCACCGTGCCAGTGGTCAGAATGCTAAGTATCATTACACCACACCAAAGCACAACCACGCATACGGTGATTGACGCATACGATTCACCCTTTATAATGGTAGACATTCCAATACCCATCTTCGCCCTCCATGACCCGAGACGCATGAACAGCTGTAGTACTAGTGTAAATTGTGAGACACGACCGTGACTCAACTCAAGTTGTAAGCGTGGAAGATGCTTGCGGACTTTGACTCACTTTATGACGAACCGAGTCTCAAATCCTCATAGGTCGCACGGGAAACCGCTGGCAGTATGCGCAGTCCCGATATATCACCTTCAGCTTCACAATCCTGACGAGCTTGACGCGCAGGTGGGCGATCTCCGCATTCGTCTTTGTACAAGTGGCGGGGGAAGTCGTAGGACGACGGTCGGAAGGAGGATGAGCTCTCCGGGCTTGAGTTTCAAATCTTTGCACTTGATGAGTAGGTCTGCCGCAGAGCCCGCGAAAGCGGGAACGCAGAGCGTAATCTGCTCCAACTAGGGGAGCCCGGAGCGATAGCTAAGGAGTCATTTGAGTAACTTGTCAATGCACCGAGTCGAGCCTGTTGTGAACCTCCGCAGTCGTGGAAAGGAAGACATAATCTACAGCACGTCTTCATAGGTTTCGCACGTACGGCGGAACATGGTATTCGCATTCTTCGACCAGCCCGAGATTGACGAGCTGGGGGATCGTGCTAACCATAGGGCCAAAAGTGCGGCACGTCACTTCGTGAGAGGATCCAACGTTCGCCATAGCCCGCCTTGATGCGAACTCTTCGCCTGCTCTGAAACCACTCAAACAGGAGCTTTTCCCGACTTGTAGCCGAATTCGTCCAGTGTCACGCAGTCCCGGTAAGGCTTCCTCTCTACGGGAGAGCCCGATCCCAAAGATGCAGTCAGTGAAGACACCAGCGTCGCTCCGAGTGTTCCATGCTCCGAGAGTCCATTGATAATGAAGATCGAGGCAAGTCGTAGGGGGGAGACGAATGATATAGAGGAACTTGGACATCAGATCACCTTGGGTGTCTAATACTCGCAAGCTCCTGAGCTGTGCGAAGCGCATTTCAGGTAGGGGATGCTGGTGCAGTACCTCGTACGACACGTCCTGGATGGTCAGCTCGAGGAGCGTGCCAGCACAGGTCTGGAGCAGCCCAATCACATAGTCCCACTCCAGTGTCCTAGAGGCGAACTGCTGTAAGTCGGATAGTTCGAGGTTGATCAACCGCCGGAGGGTAGAGCGAAGCGCGAGTAGCTCCAAGCCGAGGATGTGGAGGTGCTGCAAGGCAGGGGCGGAGAGCGGAGTGAGTACAATTCTCGAGAACGGGATCCGACTTGGAAGAATGTCGCGTGCTGCCAGTGGTGTGTCGATGCCACGAAGTGTCAGATCCCGTAATCGTTGCATCGCAGTGTCGAGGGCAAACTGGATTAGAGCAGTCTGCTCATAGGTATAGGTGATGGATAATGAGCGAAGACGATTACAATGCTTGAGAATGCGGTCCATGATTTCTCCGAGATCGAGCTTGTCCATATGCACCTTGACATATAATGAATCAGTCGCACGATCTGGCGAGTAAATCCGAGACGAGGGAGTCGTCGCAGCTATGATTGAATTGCAAGTTGGTCTAGGAGAGATGTGTGCAACGGGATATCGCACCATTATGAATACATCCATGCCAGGCGTACCCAATGCAGCTATTCCTTCGCGACGTCATGTATTAGAAGGAATACTGAGGACAGAATTCTCGGACTGAAGCTCGTTGACTGTTGGCGGACGTTAAACTGGGCGGCGACGCTGGACTCGGAGAGGGAAGGACGATGCTCTGCGTGGTCTGAGATAGGTAGTTAGCGTCTCCATAGCTCTGCGGTGGATGCCAGCAAGAGGTTCAGCTGCAATATAACCCACATATCAGCTAAGAAGCAGCCCTGGTGAGGGCGCGACAGGGCTCACCGTCTGGCTGTCGAAGAGGGAGGGACGTGGAGATGAGAGTTGCAAGGCGTCGAACCCCCCACAATCACAGGTCGATTCATGGTCGAAATAGGCAGGAGCATCAAGGAATTCTGCCAACGAGGCGGACCCTGCCCGCACTTTCGCATTGTCGCCCAGATGGGCAAGGCTGCTGAGGTGCACTGGATCATTGCCCCGTCGACTGCCAGCGTGCTCTGCCGCTCTATGGTCCTCCAAATCCCGTGCAAATGCGGTAAGATGGATTGCTTGCTGATGTAGACGAGTTGAATGATAGGCTGAAGGTAGTCTCCTCTAGGCAGCCGTACCGAAGCGCGCTATTGAGGAGGGGATGGACGTGACGGGCGAAAGGGCTTTAGCATCTCACTCGCCTTATTTGTGCGAAACCGCACACTCCGAGTCTGAGTTTAGAGCCCTGAATGCTTCGTTTTTCGTCAGCGCTGTACCATGCCCAGCCACGCATATTGTATAATCGCTGTAGTGACTACCTCCAAAAGAAATTCAATATGTCGTATTTAAAGGAGATCACTGCGCCGCTGTCAACAGACAACTATGGGTGAGTAACGGCACAAGATATCCTCGAGAACGCTCTGCTTACAATGCTGAATGTAAATCCGAGATGGTCGGCTGAGAGATATCGTTGCATATAGTCGTGCCCTTTGGCGGAACCTGCAGAACGGATTTCCGATCTGGGCTGCATATGCTCCAGCTTTGCTCGCACCGCAGACCTCGCAGCTCTCGACCTCTAAAGTCATTGAAAGATAAGCTATACTCACAGCCTGCCTAAATTTTCGTTTTATATTGAACCACGGAATCACGG
This sequence comes from Trametes cinnabarina, assembly GCA_000765035.1. Lineage (NCBI taxonomy): Eukaryota > Fungi > Basidiomycota > Agaricomycetes > Polyporales > Polyporaceae > Trametes > Trametes cinnabarina. The sequence goes on from CCBP010000021.1 coordinate 208,547, forward strand.
AAGCGCGCCATTCGCCACCAGGTCTTTTGTTTAGATGTTACATGATGAATCCTGCCATGCATCTTGACTCGTGGCCGCAACGGCTATGAATCAACTCAGTAGGTCAAGAGTGAGGCAAGAAGGTGCTTCAAGATAGCATGCTACTGTCCAACCTCGCGATCAGGGTGGGTGCAGCAGTCGGCCCACATCATTTGAGAAGTACATGTATGGCCACAACAACTTTGGAGGACGTGTCGTACGGGAAAGATACAAGGGACGGATTCATACCTCAGCGTAGTCGAGCGCCTTCATAAGCCAATATGTCCAGCCTTATTCAAGCCATGCGGAAGTTGATAGCAGCTCCGTTTCGGGATGGATTGAGGGCGTTGGACAACACGTGCAAACAGACCAGGACGCGTATTGCGGAGTCTCTCAGCGGACGCGCGTCGAAGTCCTTTCGATCAGCCACCTTACCCAGTTCTCGTCCGTCCTCCCGCTTTTCTCTCTCCTACTCCCCCTTTGTACGCCATGGTCGCGACAACAACAGAACAGGTAAGTTTGTGCGACATCTTTCATAGCTTTTGCTGACTACTTACAGCTCTCAGCACTCTCGAATACCACCGTCGGTGCGCCGCACACAGCCATTTAGCATAACGGAATACTCATATGCCCTCTCTTCACGCACGCCCAGTCGTCCACCCGCTCGTTCTCCTCTCGGTAGCAGACCACCATGCGCGGTCCGTCCCGCGCGGCTCGAGCAAGCGCGTCATCGGCATCCTGCTCGGGCAGGACAACGGCAGCACGATCAACGTCGCGAACTCGTTCGGCATCCCGTTCGAGGAGGACGAGAAGGACAGCAAGACGTGGTTCCTCGACCACAACTACATCGACAGCATGTGGGAGATGTTTAAGAAGGTCAACGGTCCGTGAGTTTCCCGCTGCGTCCCGCGCGCCCGCTCTGCTCACGCTCGCTCGGTCTTCGTGGTGTACAGCGCGGGAACGGATGATAGGCTGGTACCATACGGGTCCGAAGCTGCGCGCGTCGGACCAGGAGATCAACGACCTGCTGAAGAGATATATCGCGCGGCCGGTCATGGTCATTGTGGATGTACGACCACAAACGGTTGGCATTCCCACAGACGCCTACTTCGCCGTCGAGGAGATCAAGGATGTGTGTGTTTGAGGCCTTGCAAAATCTCTCCTTGCCACTAAACCATCGTACCGTGTAGGATGGCACGGAGACCCGCAAGACGTTCCTCCACGTTCCTTCCGCAATCGAGGCAGAAGAGGCAGAAGAGATCGGTGTAGAGCACCTCCTGCGCGACATCAAGGACTCAACGACCACAACCCTCGCCACCCGCGTCGCAGAGCAGCTCGCCTCGCTACGAGGGTTGCAGTCGCGCCTGGGCGACATCCAGTCTTACCTCGTCGATGTCGCCTCAGGCAAGATGCCGCTCAACCACCAAATCTCATACTACCTCCAGGACGCGCTCAACCTCCTTCCCGACCTCAACGACCAGGAGCTGACGCAGAGCTTCGTGACGACGACGAACGACGAGATGCTCGTCGTGTACCTGAGCAGCCTGCTCCGTGCCGTCATCGCGCTCCACGCGCTCGTGGACAACAAGGCGTCCATCGGGCGTGCGGAGCTCGAGGAGAGCAAGAACGAAAAGGAGAAGGAGAAGGCAAAGAGTGCGAAGGGTGAGGAGAAAGGCGAGAAGGAGCAGGACTCGAGTAAGACCAGCAATGAGGACAAAGGCCTGTAGATACGAGGATGGACTACTTTCACTTTGACTTGCTGCCGTGCGGGGGTTCACATACTTCAATGCGTGTATTGGCTTCAATGGCCTTCCTGACGCACACAATGCGAAGCCTTCCGATCCACCAGGATAGCAGACAATTGCGCCCAGGCGGCCCAGCATCCGGGGCTGAGCGCCGAGTCTGCGATACAAATTGGCATTGATATTCTCGCACGAGCGATAGCAAGTCTGCACTTCAAGTTGGCTGAGGAAGCAGGAGAATAACAGGAGATTACTATTGTTGTAACTAACGACGTCCGACGCCACGGTCGACGCGATGCGTAGAGTCCTCTCCATTCCAAGAGCGGCCGGCCACGGATGAGGGTGACGGCGCTCGCTCCCTCTAAAAGAACTCGTGCTGCGGGCGGCGCGTTTACTTGTGCGTGACAAAGCCGGGGCCAGAGTAGCCTGGCGAGGAGACACCTGTGGTAGGGGGGAGAGGAGGGCAGAGCGGACGGCGCGTCGGCGAAGGCCAGAGAACGGAGGAAGGAGCGTAGGACGCGTACCAGAGATAGGGTTGATCTTGAGCTCGATGGCACGCTCGTTCTCGGCCTCCTCCCACTCCTTGCTGATCGTGCGCGGGGGCGGAGGGGCTGCGAGGGAGAGACGGTCACTCTGCGGCCAATGACGTATACACTGCTCGAGAACGTACCGGCAGCACGGATAGAGTAGAAGAGGGCACCGGCGGCGAGAATGAGGCCGGTCACGCCGAGGATGATCTTGGGCGTCGTGCCCGGGGGGTGGATGGGGGCACGGGGGCCATGAGGGCCGAACGCGACGTAGTACGCTGTCGGACGCACGGAGAGGCACGAGTCAGCGAAAATCGCTCAGGCGACGAGGGCGTGCGCGAGGGAACGAAAGATACGCACCGGCCTTCTTTTCGTCAATAGAGAGCGTCTTCCAGTCGCGCTTCTGGATCTCCTCGAGCTGCTGGTGAATGACGGACTGCTCTTCCGGGGAGAGACGCTCCCACATGGCCTCGACGTTGGAGAGCGGGACGACGGGCTCTAAGGAGGCCGACGCGGCGGAGGCCGTGGCCGAGGGCGACGAGGTCGCTGCGGCCGCGAAGGCGCGGTGCGCAGGACGGAGAGAGAGGCGAGGACGCGCCAGGCGGAGGGCTTGCATGGGTGCGAGTGGAAGAGTGAGGAGAAGAGGGGGACGACGGGTTGAGAGCAGAGGAGGTGCAGGCGACAGCGAATAGGCGCCCAGTTGACGACACGAAAAGGGCGAGCCCAATTGGGCCGGCGCTGGGCGGCACGGATTCCTCCGCCTCCGACACATCCCAGCCCAGAACGACCTCGACGGTCGCTCGTCGTCTGCGCATAGTCTCGCCGCCATCGCCCATCATCTTAATTCCAAATCGTACCTCCATTCACCTCGACTTGACCGTTCATGGGTGTTTGAGCACACTCTAGCCACTCTCAACATCACACACAACGCCGACGATACTAGACACCCCATACACTATGTTCGCGAGACAAATCATACACGCAGAATCGTCGCAGATCTCAGGGAACAACATGTGGGAAAACAAGATGCAGCGGGACACGAGAGAGACGAGAGATACAACATGATACCGATCACTGGCACACACTAAGCCCCCTCCGCTGCAGCGGCGGTCTGCGCGTTAGGGCAGTCCCGCGAGATATGTCTGGATCGAAATGTTAGCATCAAACTTGCCACTCCATCGAACTGAACACGTACCCCTCAGAACCGCAAGAATAGCAGGCGCGGCGCTGGGGCTGAGGGCAATCCTTGGAGATGTGCCCCTGCAAAGATCTGAGTGAGAGAAGATAGGCATGGGAGAAGGCACGTACAAATCCAGAGCAGTTGTAGCACTTGGAGCCCTGAACGCAGTCTCGGGACAAGTGACCAACGCCTCCGCAGGTATAGCTGCAAACAAAGATGAGTATGGGAGGAGTGGTGTACACACAGAAAACGACACCTACCAAGTCCTCTGCGATGAACCGCCGAAGCTCCCGAAGTTACCGCCTCCGCTGTACCCACCAGCACCACCCGGGGCCTCGGGGCACGCGCGAGCAATGTGGCCCACCTTGCCGCACCGGTAGCACTCAGTGGAGCTAGCGCCGGAGCTGTTGTTGTTGAAGGCGCTAAAGTTGCCGCCAGAAGCGTTCGTGCTCTCGGGACACTCCCTGGACTAATCAGAGGAGTCAGGCGAGAAAAAAGGAAGTGATCACCGGTCTGGAAGACGTACGATGTGGCCCTCCTTCCCGCAACGGTAGCAGGTTTTTGCTTTGGTCTCTGCCGTGCAGTCGCGGGAGACATGGCCCTCCTGGCCGCAGTTGTAACTAGAAAAGAATAAGCACAGAGATAGATGGTCAACTGTACGGAGACGTACCAAGTCGGGGTCCCAGCTTTCGGGCAGTTGGCAGCCTGGTGGCCGACTGTGTAGATGGCATATAAGCAAATTTAGGACGACAAGGACACTCGAGCGCACTCGCGCCAACAACGCGCGCGGATCACAAAAAGAAAGGAGCACTCACATCCACCACAGTTGAAGCAACCACGAGCGGCCATTTTAGCGATACTTTTAGCGGGAGAGGCTACAAAGAAGAAAATGTACGATGGGCCGACGACGGGTGCAGAGAGGCGCGTGAGCGATCGGGAACAAACGGCGACGGCGAGCGGCGCAGCGGTGAGGCAAGGACCTACAGAGGAGACGGTAGGGCCGGCGGGAGAGGTGGCGAGGACGAGACGGTCGACGACGAGGGGAGCGGTAGAGGGAGGGAAGACGGATCCGAGGCGAGGAGATTTCACGCTGGGTCCTTGTGTGCAGCCTACGTAAGCAAGCACCCGCCCCATATATGTACACTCTCTGCTGCACCCCACGTGGCCGACGGCGGCGATTCTGCGCCCTTGCGTCCACTGCTAGCGCCTTGCAGTTGCGCCAATCGCCTCAAAGCTCACTGACATACCACTCGCCTACCGTCTGCCGTGCGTCGTAGCCCGCGGTGGGGATCCGGACTACCAGCAGAAGCACGATGTCCTGGTGTTCTCCCAGAATGCAGTATCTGTCGCGGGAGCGGCGTAGATGGCATTGGCTCCGTCGCTGACCCTGAGTTGGTGGTCTGGGATCAAATGGGGTGGTCGACGGCATGTTTTGGCTAGACGAGATGTGCCCGGCCAGATAGAGGACGATAGCAGATGGAGGCGATGTTGGAAGGCGGCAGCGCGAAGCGCGTCAGGGACGAATACCGCACGCGATAGTCTTTTTTAGAGCATTTCAGGGTTGAGAGCAGCGCTGGGTCTCCGCAACGCAGGGATAATATGAACAACGCTCGTCCCGCGTACCGCACGGGTTGTGAGGACCCGGGCAGTTGCCAGATTCGTTCATCACATGTGCGGTCTATCCTCACCTCGGAATATCGGGGAATGAGTAATAAGCCATCAAACAGTGTATGTCCCAAAGCGCATGCCTACGCGGAGATGCGTATATGCAGAACTGGTCGGCTGCGCGGCAAGGATACCTATCTCGAGTCAGCGTCCTTGGCTTCTTCAGCGGAACCGCACGAAGCATGTCCGCTGACACGTATTGCATGCCAGCAGCGCGAGCAGGCAACGGCTCTAGCGGACCGTGGATCATCTTCACGGCGTGGACGACGGCGCTGACATGGTGATACCAGGGAACGGTCGATCTAGATTGGGATAGGGTACATTGTTCTGTCTAGACCGCGGCAGACTTCTTCGGAGCGTCCGCTTCAGGAGGGGGGACGAGGTAGGTCTGCTCGTGGGGCGAGGTAAAATAGAGGAAATCGCGGAGCGCCCGGCGATGGCAGGTAGAGGGTGAGAGACGGCGCAAACCACATAAACGAATATCGAAGCCATGGCAATGCATGGCGCAGTTCGTCGCGTCGGAGAAAGAAAGAAGCAGGGCGCTGGTGAGTGGTGGGCAAACGGCGGCTATGCGTGGACGACTTACCTGGGGGCCACCTTGGCCGTTCTCCCACTTCTGGTACCTCAGGATGGTAACGCCGCGCTTCTCCGCGACGACACGCTCCTCCTCCTTCAGCGAGGCACGGAGCGCACGAGCGGCGATCTGAGAGTACTTGTTGTACCTGTAGGGTCGTGTAAAGAGATACAAGGGGGTCGCGTCAGTCATGACACACAGCAGTATACGGGGGCCAGATGAGCAGCAGCAGAATGCTGCAAGGCAGGGAACAAGTGTACGTACGTGAAAACGTTGCGCCAGGTAGCACTGCTCATGGTGGCGGACGAGTTTTTGGGTGAGCTGGATAGTCGTCGTCGTAGTCTTCGCCGACGCAAGAGACAGAGCGAACGACTCCCGGCTACCTCCGAGGAAGCCACGTGGTCTTGTGGCTGCAGGCGCGGTGGTGACCTCACGCATCACGACCGCATCCACCGCAACGGCGCGACGGGCAATTGTACTGTACCAAGCTCCAACTCACTCTCAGCACGTACCCTCATCCTCTCTAGACGGCCTACCCAGTGTCCTTGACGAGCATTAGCCTCGAAAGCATCATCACGTCTACTCATATCCACGCAGACGCCAGCCACTCTAAACTGCACTTTCTCGGACTCTGTACTTGACCCGGATACTATAGCTTGCTTCTCAGTGAACTCCTATCCTCACACTCAAGCATTCGTACTGTTCAATCGCATCTGTCATAACCTGGTATGGCGGGAGTGCAATGGCACTACGTTCTCAAGTTCATCATCACCGGTGACGCCGCGGTCGGCAAGTCCTCTCTCCTCGTTCGGCTCACCGACCAACGATTCCTGGCGAACCCCGACCCGACAGTACGCACTCTCTTAGGTGGCGTTCAACTGAGAGCTAACCAACATGCTTGGCGCACGTGCAGTTAGGCGTTGAGTTTGGCTCAAAGCTCATGACAATCCCGGAAGAGAACAAGATCGTGAAGTTGCAATGTATGTCCCCTGCCGGTGCTTGTTATGGCGGTGGAGATCAGCGCTAACGAAGATAGGCTAGGCTGGGACACAGCCGGCACGGAATCTTTCCGATCCATAACGCGCTCGTACTACAGAGGCGCAGCGGGCTGCCTGCTCGTATACGACGTTACGAACCGACAAAGTGCGTACCCACCCGCAGCCCGCGGCAGCCTCTAGGCTCCGCGCAACGGAGCCTTTGCTCATAGCCACCGCCCTGTAGGTTTTGTAAACGCCCGCTCCTGGCTGCAAGACGTCCGGGAACATGCAGACCCTCATCTAACGTGCATCCTCGTCGGAAACAAGATCGACCTCTGCTCCGACGACGCCTCAGCAACGCCCCCTCACGGAAAGCGCAAGCGCGAGGTGTCAACGGAGGAGGCCGAGTTGTGGGCGAAAGAGGAGGGCCTTCTGTTTGTCGAGGCGAGCGCAAAGTCGGGCGAGAACGTCGAAGTTGCGTTCGAGAGCGCGACGCGTGATATCCTCGACAAAGTCCATCGCGGCGTGTTCGACGATGACAGGGTGAGTGCTTGCCCGCTTGGGTCGGTGTGTTCGGGAATCGCGCATACGCGATCTCGGGTGTCATTGTTAGAGCTGGCATACATTTGCTGACAAGCGTTGCCTTCCGGTGCTGGGGGTTCATTAGTCGCCGGGCGTTAAGCTGTCAAAGCCGTCGGGGAACGGAGTCGCACTGGAGCCCTCGCAAACGCGCGGGTCTTGTTGCTGATCAGAATCAGTCTCAGGTCGTCGTTTGGGGCTGCGGTGCGGTATGACCTGGTGCGGACCGTTTGGAGGACTCTCTCTTCGCTATACAGGTTATGGTCATATCTCTTCGTGTCGTAGTGAAAGATGCGCGGACAAGCGTTGTATGTATTCTAATTTGATGTACTGATATATCCTGTGTGGCCGTCCTGCAGATTGCATGCCACTCCCTCCGCCTCATTGCTGGCCTCCCGACAGGGTGCGTGTCTGTGTACAACGTGCTGAGATCCAGCATTGCTGTCCGACTTGTTCGTTTCGACGGGAACAACAGGATTTTGAGAACAGATGTTCCTAAACCGCGAAGCTCTACGGATGCATCAAGAAAGTTGTGCTCGACCCATCCGATCTCGGAACGCCAACGGTGCCCCGATACCGCAGCCCCGAGGCTGCATGCGTATTGACTGTCTGTCTAGCGTCGGTCCCACGCCGAACTGGTCCTCTGCCAAGTCGTCCGGCTCATCCATCGTCGTCCAGGGCCCAATATACCCTGCATGCTGCGTTGCACGCTAGCGCACGCTCGAGTGCGCACGCCCAACTCAATCATACATCTCGCGATCCGTCCTGTCTGCTGACCACCGTCCATTGACGTCCATCATCCATCACGGAAGTTCGGAATGTCGATGGTCGAGGCGAAGTCAAACCTAAAGCCCTCCAATCGAGCTCGGCTTCCGGTCGGGCTGTGCGCCCCAGCATACCGCACGCATTCGCTTTGACTTGAGTTCGAGTGCCTGGACCTGAACGATACTATTGCGAGCGATTCGCATCGTGAGTATCGTACACGTCGATCATCCACCGTCCGTCGCTCACAGGGGCCTGGCACGGTCAATAGCTGGATTATAATACTCTCTGCGGTTGGGGGTGATTATCGGACAGCGCGGCGCAGCGTTTTCGCGCAGCATGCTCACGACATCATGTGGACTGAGAGCTGAGATGCATTGTTACCACCGTCGTCATTCTCAGTAGGACGCCCGATGCCCCAGTCTCGCAAGGACAATCCCCCGCGCGTTGGGACCATCACTCGAATCGGAGGCGCCCCATCATGCATCAGCCGTCAGTCATCCGTTGTGATATTGACTGCACGCGGTGCGAGGTCCGAGTGCGATCTCCACACTTCAGGGCTTCAAGGGTCCCTGAGTCTGCGCTAGGACGCGCGCTCTCCGAGTACAGTCCTTCCAGCGCGTCGCGTCTTCTGGCCGCAGCGAGAGCGAGAGCAAATACGTTAACTGGACTGGCTACCGACGTGGCGCCAGTGCCCGTAGCTATAGACCTTCGATGGGATCAACATCGTCAGCGAGGGGTGGGACGAGCTGCACCGCCTCTGCCGGGTGCAGTTAAAGATGCGCGCAGCGCCCAGGAGTCGGGCAAGTCGTGAGTTGCGCGGTCGGGCACAAACAAACGACATACAGTAGTACGTGCGCCTTAGCTCGCTGCGGGCTTGCATGTTCAGGTTCTCGGAGAACGCGCCGCGTCGTCCGCTATCTTGCGCCTCACATTATCGACAGCAAACCGTCGAGTGACCCGTATTGCCTTGTGCGAGCAACGCCTTCAAGCTTCAGGTTCCGCTCCAGATGGACCCCAATCAGCATGGGAAGGTTCCCATCCCGAGGTATACAGCAGTATGTGTTAGTACCTGTCAACCCCATCGTCCACGCCCTTATCCCGGAAGCCCCAGGGACGACATTCTTGCCTTCTCGCGCAGCGACGTGACCAAAGGCTCACACGTCCAAGATCCGAGCGTGCAGCCCGGCACCGCCTGCGGGGCACCCAGCGCACAGTGGCAGACTGCACCGATGCGCGTATCCGATGACGAGTCTAAGATAATCCGATTCCGCGGGCGGTATATCATAAGGATGCGTGCGTGGCCGTATATGTACAACAGATTGAGCCGTGTCGAGCCGTAAGTTACGTGGCGCTTTATACGAGTCTACACTATGTACGGTCGTCATTCTCGTCGAACCTGTGAAGTGAGTGGGCGCGGTCAGTGAACGGGACTGTCAGTGAGAAGCACATCAGCAGGGCCCGGGGTGGGACGGGGTGGGAGGGTATAGCCGGTCGACGACGAATCGGTACGAGCGAGGCCATGCTCGCTCTCGTCCGCGATAGAAGGAGGCGTTCATTTTAGGATGACAGTTGGGAGGTCGCGAGTAGGTTTGATGATAGCGATGCTGGAATCGTGATGCTGGAAGAGTGTGGGGGAAGGTCGCACGCGGGGCTGATCAGGGAAGAGAAGGCGAGAGTGCGAACAGCAGGGCAGAGGAAGACAGAGCGGTACGCTCAACACGCGGGGTCCTCGCCTCGCAGCGACGACCCGTGCGAGGCCCAGAGAATGACCGCAGAAGTTATGGCCCACGGAAGAGTGCACAGAAGTGATTGTCCGCGAACTCAATCTTGCTGCCTCGCGTTCGGTGGTGCACGCACAATGCCCGATCGACCGGCCATAGGTCACTGGCCTGTGGCAGGGAGGGCGACGACGGGGGGTTCACCGCGCGGGCGTGCTCCGGCCGCTGTGGCCGCGTCC
>CCBP010000021.1:218643-232958 GCA_000765035.1 Trametes cinnabarina
GGCTGCTATCCAGGCGGTGGCCCGGGGGAGGAACGCAGCGAGTTCCGAGAAGGGGGTGTCTTGGACGGGCAGCTGGAATCGCTGCAAGGACTGGTGCGGGCCGAGGTGTGGCAGCGAGGATGAAGGTGGAAGAGCGACGTGCCCGGGCATGGCGCTGAGTACGTGGGTGATGCCAAGGGCTGAGAGGACTTGTGGGCTCTCGGCTGCTGAAAGGTCACCGACGTAGAGACGCGGGACGATCTCGGTGGGTGGTTGTGTGCGCAGGGTGGACGAGGGTGTGCGTGGCACGTCGGAATACCCGGAGGTGGTGCGGTAGGACGTGGGGTTGCATACGATGGGTGAAAGTGAAGGCATGAGTGATATCTGGGGCGAAGAGCGGGCTCATGAGCGGGAGAGGGCAAGAGTGAGGGATGGAGGGGCGCACCATATAGAATAAATTATATGAGGCCTAAAGAATAATCGATGCCTAGTTCGATTATGTGCTTGGTGCAGTAAGTGGCGGTGAATTGGAATGTGTCCTGGTCCAAGCGTGCGTGCGGGCGAAGGGGGGCGTATAGGAAGGGGGGCTGAAGGACAAAGAGGAGTAGAAGAAATGGAGAGCTAGCACGCAGCGACGGACATAGGAATGTGGGGAGGAGGAAGGTAGAGTGAATATAAGGCTAGTAGGCGGACATGGGGATGGGGCGGTGGTGGAATGAGTGTGAGACGGGGGCCAGACGGGAACTTGGCGGAGTTGGGTAGAGTGTGACACTGACAGCGGGCCTCTCTCGATTCGGAAAACGCACGCGGCCGACAATCAGCCAGAGGAAGGAAGGGAAGGGACAGCTGAGGCAGAGGCAGACACTGGCAGCGGACAGACTCGGGCCTGGGTTGTACGCAGTACAGCGGTGGCAGTCGAGACTCGAGACTCCGTGCAGCAAAGGTCGAGCCGTTTTCACTGTTTTTCTGCTGACAGCGGCCACTGCCTCTCGCCTGTCCGTCCATGTCCTTGGCCGCCTATTCTAAATCGCAATCCCGACCCTCCACAGCCCCTCCGTGCCTGAACCCCCCGTCGCTCGTTTGACCTTCCCGACGTTGCGCATCACTGATGCGCAGTTTTAATATGCCTCCCAAGGGAAACTGACACATCCACCATCCGAGTCACGCATCCACAGTCGCTGACACTCACGCATGCACATCCATCAAAAAAGAAATCATCATCATCGTAGCGTACTGCACTCTCTGTATGTACATTCGGCATGTCGTAGTGAACAAGATGGGAATACCGGTACCAGACCATTGTACGATGCATTACAACAAAGACGTTCGCGGCGGCGATGTAGGTTAGTCTCGTGGTGGTGGCGACGGGCAATGGCAGGCGCGGCGGGCGAGCGGCGTGTGATGTGTGTGCGACGAGCAATACGACGATTACGAGCGATGCAGTAGTGGCGAGATGACGGCGAGACGAGGCAAGACTGTGCGCTTTTGATCCGCAGGCGATGTCAGGAAGACGATGATGGCGAGTATGCGTTGGTACAGACAGTAAAAAGCGTGGCGAATAAAGGTCATCTAAATCAGGTCGCTGTGTACGGCAAACACGGCGTCAGTGTTTCAATCGTCCTCCCAGTGATCGACCAATGACTTACGCGACGTTAAGGGGCATTTCATCAATCTGAGTGTTGTAGAATTCTACACCAGGGTCGTCAGTCTCTCGTTTCACATCCGGGCAGATAGTTTCTCGAAGATACTCACGTTCGATGTCACGCAGCATGCGCACATCCTCGGTGGTGACGAAGTTGATGGCGACACCCTTCCGTCCGAATCGACCACCACGGCCGATACGGTGGATGTAGTTCTCCCGGTTTGTCGGCAGGTCGTAGTTGATGACGAGCGACACCTGCTGCACGTCGATACCACGTGCGAGCAGATCAGTCGTGATCAAGACACGGGAAGAGCCCGAGCGGAACTCCTTCATCAGCAGCTCACGCTGCTTCTGGTCCATGTCGCCGTGCTGTCATAGGTGATGTCAGACTTCATGTTCCCCCCAAGTCTGAGAAAGGTTGGCTCACCATGGCAGACACCGTGAACTCCCGCTGGTGCATCTTCTCCGTGAGCCAGTCGACCTTTCTCCTGGTGTTGCAGAAGATAACAGCCTGGGTGATCGTGACGGTCTCGTAGAGATCGCAAAGCGTATCCAGCTTCCACTCCTCCTTCTCTACGGCGATGTAGAACTGCTTGATACCCTCGAGGGTCAACTCGTCACGCTTGACGAGGATGCGGACTGGGTCACGCATAAACTTCTTCGTGACCTCGAGCACGTCGGCGGGCATGGTGGCCGAGAGAAGTACGACCTGGGTATCCTGAGGGAGAAGCTGGAAGACCTCGTAAATCTGGTCCTTGAAACCACGAGACAACATCTCATCGGCCTCGTCGAGACAGAAGATCTTGATGTTGTCGGTGCGGAGAGCACGGCGGTTGATCATGTCGAAAACACGGCCGGGAGTGCCGACGACGATCTGGACGCCCTCCTGGAGCTTCGCCATGTCCTCGCGGACGTTCGTACCACCGACGCAGGCGTGGCACTCAATGTTCATGTAATCGCCGAGGGCAACGACGACTTTTTGGATCTGCTGAGCAAGCTCACGGGTGGGCGCGAGGATGAGCGCCTGGGTGCCTTTGATGTTGGGGTCGAGCTTTTGGAGGATGGAGATGGAGAAGGTAGCGGTCTTGCCAGTACCCGACTGGGCCTGGGCAATAACATCGTGGCCCTTGATGACGGGGACGATAGCGCGCTGCTGGATAGCAGAAGGACGCTCGAAACTATAGTGTAGTCAGCATCACACAAAAGAGGCTGTGTGGACTTTGTACTCACCCGTAGGCGTAGATACCACGAAGAAGCTCCGGCTTCAAATCCATGTTGTCGAAGCTTTGAGTTGTTCTGCATCAGTACTCGCTTCACGCATATAGTTCGTGCATGCTCACTTGTCGACAATCTGGTCCCAGTTGGACTCGATCTCATTCTCCTGGAGGTCCTGGAGGGTGCCTTCGCTGCAGCAAAAAGATGATTCAGCACTGTCTTCCCTTGAGTCGCTTCAAAAGTAGTCGACTCACGTAGCCATATTGGATAGATTCGTGGAAGGTTTCTTCTTGTCTGTAAAGTCGACGTACGGGTCGACTAGAGTCTTGAGGTGTCGTTTGGGAGCGAGGATCGATAGATCGTAGTGGTGGTGGTGGTCAGAGACCTTGATTGCTGCAAAATTTTGCTGTGTCCGACGTCGCTCGTCCTTTCGTCGGCCTGTGCCGAGTGTTTTGAACCCCGACGGGTCTTCTCTCACCAAAAGAGGAATCTTACGTCAGCACCCCAGTTGCTTACAGTCACGCTCCTCCTCGTCGCTCGCGAGTTCAGTCTCTCCGACCACGCCGCCGCTGCCGTTGTGGTCGTCTCTATCGCCGTACACTCTCGGCTGTCTTCTGCTATGGCTACCCAAGTTGCGACTGCGCCTGCGTCTATGACTAATGGAACCAAAGCGAACGGAAAAATCAAGTCGAAGAACCAGCTGCGTAGGTTGAAGGCTAAGCAGAAGAAGGCGGAGGAGAAGGTGATCAAGAAGGTAATTCTCACTGGCACTCATTATCAGTATGCAGCTCATCATGTTTTCAAGGAGGAGATCAATGGACACCAGGATCAAGATGTAAAGATGGAGGTGGACGAGCCTCAGAATGTCGAGTACGTATCTGAGCCGTTGGATATCAAAGACCCTTCCCTCGAAGCATTCTCCGACGTCTTTGCACGCTTCAAGCCTCCACCGGAAACAAAACCAGTGCGTGCGATGCTGTATGTCTGCACCCGGTCATTCTAACTGTGTATCTAGGAAGTACGAGATGGCGAGCCATCGAAGGGAGAGGTCATTTACTCGGACGACGACATGGCCTCTGAAGGCGACTCTGACGCGGAGGAGAAGAAGCCGTTGTCCAAGAAGAAGGCGCGCAAGATGAACAGGCTCACAGTCGCGGAGCTTAAGCAGCTCGTCAAGAAGCCTGAAGTCGTCGAGTGGACAGACGTTTCTGCGGCAGACCCGCGCCTCCTTCTCCATCTCAAGAGTTACCGCAATACCGTCCCCGTTCCCGCACACTGGAGCGCGAAGCGAGACTATCTGCAAGGCAAGCGTGGTATTGAGAAGCCGCCGTTCCAGCTTCCTTCATACATTGCCGACACGGGCATTGCAACAATGCGAGACGCGGTCAAGGAGAAGGAGGCCAACATGACGTTAAAGCAGAAGACTCGTGAGCGTGTACAGCCTAAAATGGGCAAGGTCGACATCGATTACCAGAAGCTGCACGACGCCTTCTTCAAGTTCATGACCAAACCCAATGTTACCGGTTTCGGAGAGATGTGAGTGAATCTCCCAATGTGGCTTTAATGGCTGTTTGATCGCGCGATCGCGCATTCTTCTAGGTACTACGAGGGCAAAGAATTCGAGACGCAGCTCAAGCACAAACGTCCCGGTGAGCTCTCTCCTGAGCTCGTAGAAGCTCTCTCCATTCCGCCACTTGCTCCCCCTCCGTGGTTGATCAGCATGCAGCGGTTCGGTCCGCCACCGAGCTACCCTACGCTGCGGATACCTGGGCTAAATGCCCCTATACCCGAAGGGTAAGCGCTTATGGCACAGTCACCATATATTTTCCTGGCTAAACGTCTGTGGTTCCAGTGCGCAGTGGGGCTTCCATCCCGGTGGCTGGGGTAAGCCTCCTCTTGACGAATACAATCGTCCGCTCTACGGTGATGTCTTTGGCGTATTGCCTAAGAATACCGATGCCGATGTAAGCCTCACGCTGATATCTTATATATCTCTCCGATTGACGTCTTGCTACAGATGGGTGAACCGGTCGATCGCAGTCCATGGGGAGAGCTCGAGCCGGAGGAAGAGGAGGAGGAGTCTGAAGAGGAGAGCAGCGAGGACGAGTCTGAGGGAGAGGAGCAAACTCAGCAAGCACCTGCGGACGGCATGCAGACACCCTCAGGCATGGAGACACCGTCTGGCATGGCCAGTGTTGTATCAACAGTCGCGGGTGGATTGGAAACCCCAGACTTCCTCGAATTGCGCAAAAACACCGCTCGGGCACCATCAGAAGCAACAGAGACTGGACCAAGATCACTGTACCAAGTCGTTCCCGAGAAACAGACATCGGTGCGCGGTCTCATGGGCAGCGAGCGTGCGTACGACGTCAGTGCTGTTGCTGGTGGAGCTGCTATTCCTGTTCTTGGAGATGAACGAGGAAACAAGGTATGATTCAACTGCCCATGCAAGTTGTTTCAGAGATACTGACGGTCTTCGTCGCAGCGCAAGAGCAACGGCGTGGACATCTCAATCGACGCTTCGGAGCTGGATGGCATGTCTACGGAGGATCTGCGCCGGAAGTACGACCAACATTCGCGGGGCTCCGCAGGTGTACCGGGCTCGAAGGAGGATTTCTCTGATATGATCGGGAAGGAGATGGCGAAGAGGAAGCAAAAGGCAGAGAACGATAGGGAGCGACGGAAAGAGAAGGACTTCAAATTCTGAGGTCCGCGCCTTGCATTCTCTATGTCTCTTTCCTTCCGCTATCAGCTCGCACGTTTTGTATGCTATTTTTTTATATTGTACTCTCTGTGAATGTAGTTATGTTGAAGGGAATGGTCCGGTGAATGTGCAGACGAGTGGAGCCGTGCGCTGGTAACTAGTGCTTTCTCGCAGTACATCTGGGTATGCAATATTATGCATTGTAGCACTGCTGAGGCAATTGACGATGATGATCGTGGTCGAGGTCATGACTCAAAATGTTTGTGACTCGGGCAGATGCAAAGTCCGTGCTCTTATACCCAAACTCCCATGCGGCCTCATTGCTGCTAGACTTCCTAAACCTTGACTCCTACTGTTCATACCGATTTACGCTCAGCCATGCCGATGCTGTAAGTCACTGTTGAGAAATGTGGATGCTGAGCCTTGGTCGTGGGTAACGTACTGATCATTGCTCTTCTTACCGCTCAGTGCGGACCCCTCCATCAAGTACAAGCCGTACACCCCGCTCGACCTCAAGGACCGCCAATGGCCTTCAAAAGTGAACAGGAAGCCGCCGATCTGGCTGTCGACCGACCTGCGCGATGGAAACCAGTCCCTCGCGAACCCGATGACCGTCGCCCAAAAACACATCTTCTTCGACACGCTGCTCAAGTGCGGCTTCAAGGAGATCGAGGTTGCGTACCCCGCTGCGAGCGAGACGGACTTCAATTTTGTCCGTGGACTGATTGAACAAGGCAAGATCCCGGACGACGTTTGGATCCAGGTGAGTACCTCTATGTATGAGTGGGCGGGATCGCCTGCGTCCGTCTCTCCAGATGCTGAGCTGGATGCTCATGGAACATTGCTCCCAGGTCCTCACTCCCGCACGAGAAGACCTGATCAAGCGCACAGTCGAAGCCGTAGCAGGTGCTAAGAAGGCCATCATTCACATGTACAATGCGACATGCCATACGTTCCGCGAAGTAGTGTTCCACAATTCCAAGGAAGACACCGTCAAGTTGGCCGTGAAGCACACCGAGATCATCCGCAAACTAACCGAAGAGTGCACTGCGAAGTACGGCACTCAATTCCGCTATGAGTACAGCCCGGAGACGTTCTCCCAAACAGAGCCCGAGTTTGCACTTGAAGTCTGCGAGGCAGTGAAAAAGGCATGGGGCAAAGCCGGTCTTGGAGACGAGCGAATCATCTTCAACCTGCCCGCAACGGTAGAGATCGGTCCTCCAAACCACTATGCAGATCTGGTATGTGTATTTGCATACTGTGGTAGCCGGAGTCTTCCACTGAAGGTTCACCTCATAGGTGGAACATTTCTGTCGCAACATCTCCGAGCGCGAAAAGATTATCATTAGTCTGCATCCCCACAACGACCGCGGTATGTACACTTTTGCAACTTTCTCGCTCGAACGCCATCCGACCATTCCCTCTAGGCACCAGTATCGCTGCCGCAGAGCTTGCCATTCTCGCCGGCGCAGATCGTGTCGAGGGTTGCCTGTTTGGCAACGGCGAACGCACGGGAAACGTTGACCTGGTGAACCTTGCATTGAACCTGTATACGCAGGGTGTCTACCCCGGAGTCGACTTCAGTGACATTCAAGCAGTCATTGACGTCGTTACCGCTTGCAACGATCTCCCCGTTCACCCGCGTCACCCGTACGCAGGCGAGCTCGTCTTCACGGCCTTCTCAGGATCGCATCAAGATGCAATCAAGAAGGGTTTCGAGGCCCAGCGCATCCGCCACCAACAAGACGAGCGCGAGGGGAGGAACAAGTACTGGGACATTCCGTACCTGCCCATCGACCCTGCCGACCTCGGTTGCAATTACGAGGCTGTCATCCGCGTCAACGCGCAGTCAGGCAAGAGCGGCATTGCGTACCTCGTACAGCAGCATCTGGGTCTGGACCTGCCGCGCAAGATGCAGATCTCGTTCTATCAGGTCGTACAAGACATCGCCGATCGCGAGGCTCGCGAGATGACTGTCGAGGACATTACCAATGCGTTTCGCAAAACGTACCACTTCGGTGGCTCGGCATACGAGGGCAGACTGGTTCTCAAGTCTTACCGCATTTCTTCTGAGCCCTCTCCAGGAGGTCTCGCTGATGAGGCCGTGGACGAGCGGAGACAGTTCGACGGCACCATTTCTGTCGACGGTGTCCTCCGCGTCATTCGTGGTGACGGTAATGGCCCACTGTCTGCGCTCCTCGATGCCCTGCGTACGCACCTAGACATCAACCTCTCCGTGCGCGAATATTCCGAACATACCATCGGTACGGATCAAAACGCCAAGGCTGCGTCCTACGTCGAACTCGTCCCACAGGGTGCGGATGTCAAGGACACCCGTCGCTCCGCCGAGTCTTGGTGGGGTGTTGGCGTCGACTCCGATATCGCTGAATCTGGTCTGCGTGCCGTCCTCAGCGCTGTGAACAGCGCCATCGGCGATCGCAAACTGCCCGAGCTCAAGCTCAGCGTCGGCTTCAACGCCACTACCGGTCAAGCCGACGTCGCGACCGCGATCCTCAACTCTCTGCAGCTGGAGCTCCCCAGACGCCTCCAGGCGTCCTTCTTCGAAGTTGTGCAGCGCGTCGCGCGCGACCAGGGCGGCGAAATCTCGTACGACGACCTCGTGGGTCTCTTCCGCGAAACGTACGGGTACTACGAGGAGGAGGGCCGCTTCGCGGTCAAGTCCTTCAAGCTCGAGCATCTGCCCGACAGCGGCCGCTCCAAGCTCTCCGGCAGCTTCATCATAAATGGCAAGCCTGTCGCGCTCGAGGGCGAGGGCAGCGGCCCGCTCTCGGCAGCGGTGGAGGCCGTTAACCGTGGACTCGACGGGAAGGTGTCGATCCGTGAGTATGCGGAGCACTCCATCGGCGAGGGTTCGGACGTCAAGGCGGCGTCGTATGTGGAGATCGCGTATGAAGGACCTGGCGGCAGCCGCAAATGGTCGGGATGGGGCGTCGCAATCGATCAGGATATCACTGCGTCTGGTTTGAAGGCTGTCTTGGCTGCTACGCGCGCCGTCGAGAACAGTGAAAAGGTCGCCACTGCGATCGCGAACGGGCACCATTGAGGCGTGGTACTTCAGGCGGAAGGAAGGAGAAGGAATGTATCTTGTAACTGTACTCGACTACTGAAAAAGGCAGCCCGTTTGACGGGTGGTTAACTACCTTTGCCTCACATCCTGGGCACATCGCTGAGGTTCACAAGAGCCTGCTTGCTGGAATCTTTCATGCGCATGGTAAGCTTGCGCGCTACCCTCTCTGAGGTATGCAGACCGCGTCTTGAGCGAATAGGTCTATGGATAACTATACGTTACGACGCATTCGTCAGTCCATAAGATCGATAATTACAGGGAGTGGTACAGAGGGCAAAGCGGCGTTAACCGAAATCCTCCCGCCTGGATTCTTCTCGTTCTGTCCAACGATTGCAACACCGTGGGCTTCGTGAATATGTCCACACACATGGAGCCTGCAGCCTCGTAGATCCTCGTCCAGGAGCCGCTGTGCAAGCTCCGGGCACCCTGCATGAATGCCGCGCTTTGTCAGGTCACAGATGCCGTGAGCAGGAGTGTGCGTCATGAGGATGTCAACGGAGGCTGGTATGCGAGAGTAGATCTCTTTGCCCTGGCCCGTGCAGTACTGGAACGCGCCTGTGGAGTAGAAGGGCGCAGCCTGCCAGTACAACTCAGCTGGACCGCGACGGGCGCATTGTAAGGGAGCGAAGGCTTACTGGAGAACCGTATATCGTGTACACCTTGCCGCTCTTCGCAGTGTACATAGCATGTTCGTGTTCGAGATAGAACATGCCCGCCTTGCGGAGGGAGTGGCTGCGAACCAAGTTGCGTGCCGCAGCGATATCCTATGAATCAGGTCGTCTCTCGCGACTAACAAATGACCGACACAAAGCTGCACCTTCGTCCTGAGGTATTTAGGCTTGATCTCGCGCAGAGCTCCGCCCTCGTCGTACTGTCGATCTAAGCACAACTGGAGGCGTCTGAGCTCAACCCACGCGTGGAGATCAAATATTTCCACTCACGTCATGGTTCCCCGCAATGAAGCTACGTACAGTATATATGTGTTGGCATTTGATCGACGCTCATTGTTATTGAGTACACTCACAATTTGGCTGGATGAGGGAGTCCCTTCATCCAGTTCAGAGTCACCTCGAGGTCCTTGAGAGTGCCGTGCCTGCTTAGGTCGCCGGCATGGAGAAGCACGTCTCCGGGAGGTACGTGGAAGAGATGTGAATGGGTGTCTGATATGCAAACAAAGCGAGTCCATCCTTCTCCCGGATGTTTGGGAAGGAATGTCAAGTCGTAGGATGCATGGACGACGGCTCTTCGGAGAGGTGCACCAGAGACATGTTCGGGTTTCACAGGATGGTTGGCGGGCATGTTGAGCTGCTCAGGCGGTAGTTCCAGCTATGAAATGGACGAGCATTATAAGGTCTGTTAGCGAGGGTGGACTGTGGCCATCGCAATATCCGTGTACTTGGACTTCAAGATCTTGACTCCCCGGAGTCAGCGGGGTGACGCCGCAGTGAGTTCATCTTATCTTATCTATACCTCCGATCGCGATTGTCCTGTGCAAGATCTACAGTACCGCTATAAGAGTCATCTCTCGGCTGCTTCACCTTGGTCGTCGCTCTCTCTTTACCCTGTTTCTCTTATGTCTGGAGTGCTCACGCTTACACCGACTGCCTCGCCTTTTCCATGGGCTGCAGCTGCCATCGCCACATACACCGGCAATGCTACGCTGAACTTTGACACCGCTGCAAAGGGTCTGACGCTCGAGATCGACGGATCCAAGGTCACCGCTGAGGATGAGATCGTTCAGACCTTGGCCAAGGCAGGAGGACTCTCAGACGACAGTGCGAGGGTATGCTACGCTGTGACAACGCAATCGAGGAGACAACGCTATAGTGCTCACATGCTTCCATAGACCGCCGCGTACTTCGCACTCGCCAAGAGTCTGCCCACTGTGACCGCGTTCCCGGAGATCACTGCTGCTTTGGACTCTCTTGACGACCATCTTGCCTACCGCACATTCCTTGTTGGTCACGATATCACCGCAGCTGACTGGATCGTTTGGGGGGCGCTCAAGGGTAGGCTTCTCTGGAAATTAAACCCCTCCGAGCCGGAAACTAATCAGCGTTACAGGTAGCGTGAAGATTATCGGTCTCCTCAAGAACAACAAGCACCCTCACCTTCTTCGCTGGTTTTCTCACCTTGAGTCTTTGGAGTCTACTCAGCAAGTTGTTGCTGGTCTTGCTGGTATGCCATTCCAGGAAACACTCACGACAACATTGTACTTCTACTAATGCATTGGTTGACAGAGGCAAAGTCTGCTAAGGCACGTTCTAGCAAGACTGCTGCCTCATTTGCTCTTGGCCTGCAGAATGCGAAGGAGGGCGAAGTCGTCACGCGCTTCCCTCCCGAACCCAGCGGGTACCTGCACATCGGTCACGCGAAGGCTGCGATGCTGAACCAGTACTTCGCGAAGATGTACAAGGGCAAGATGATTATTCGATTCGATGACACAAACCCAAGCAAGGAGCGGGTAAGTCGTCCACAAGTCGTTCCTTGAAGGGTATTCACAAGTTGCTTCCAGACTGAGTTCGAGGAGACTATCCTCGAGGATCTTGCTCTCCTTGATATTCACGGCGACAAGATCACCCACACGTCGGACTACTTTGACCAGCTGTACGAGTACGCGCTGCAGATGATCAAGACGGGCAAGGCCTATGCGGATGACACTCCTCAGGAGCAGATGCGCAAAGAGCGCTGGGATGGTATCGCATCCAAGCACCGTGACGACAGTGTTGAGGACAACCTGAAACACTTCGCTGAGATGACGGCTGGATCCGAGGAGGGCATCAAGTGGTGTTTGCGCGCGAAGATCAGCGTGGACAACCCGAACAAGGCTCTCCGCGATCCGGTCATATATCGTACGAACCTCCTCCCTCACCATCGTACAGGGTATGTGATCTCGGTTGTCATGTCCCAGTGCGACTACCGACCGCTTTCTGCTAGTTCGAAGTGGAAGGTGTATCCCACCTACGACTTTGCGTGTCCTATTGTTGATTCGATTGAGGGTGTCACCCATGCTTTGCGTACGAATGAGTACCGCGATCGCAACCCTCAGTACCACTGGATGATTGAGGCCCTTGGCCTCCGCCCGGTTAATATTTGGGACTTCAGGTGAGGCTTAACCATTATAGTCATGCCCGTCTCCTTACTCATCTACGATGCAGCCGCCTCAACTTTATTTACACCCTCCTCTCCAAGCGTAAGCTTCATTGGTTCGTCGACAACGGCCTCGTACGGGGCTGGGATGATCCCCGGTTCCCGACTGTCCGTGGTATCCGCCGGCGCGGGCTCACTGTAGAGGCGCTCCGCCAGTTCATGCTTGCGCAGGGTCCCTCGCAGGCCATTCTCTTACTCGAGTGGGACACGCTCTGGACGCTCAACAAGAAAGTGATTGACCCTATCGCGCCTCGCTTCTGGGCGTTGAACAAGGTCAACCTGTACGTTCTGAACCTCTGCGTGCGGAATTCTACCTGACAGACCGTCGGCAGTGTACCAGTTACCGTCAAGGGTGGCCCAGAGAAACCTGAGATCAAGACCGTCCCAAAACATAAGAAGAACCCGGAGGTAGGCGAGAAGAAGACAGTCTACTGCTCGCAGATCTTGGTCGAGCAGGAAGACGCTGTCTCCTTCGAGGACAACGAAGAGGTTGGTTCTGTGTCATATGAAATTCACATACGATACTGACTAGCACGTCCAGATCACCCTCATGGACTGGGGCAACGCCATCGTTCGCTCGAAATCGGTGAACGAATCCGGCGTAGTCACCGGCATCGAGATGGAGCTCCACCTCGACGGCGACTTCCGCAAGACCAAGAAGAAGATCACCTGGCTCGCACAGCCCACTGCAGAACACCACCTCGTCGAGGCGACGTTGCTCGACCACGACTACCTCATCACGAAGAAGAAGCTTGAGGAGAACGACGACGTCAAGGACTTCGTGACGCCCGTCACCGAGTTCCGCGAGGAGGCGCTCGCGGACGCCAACGTGCGCGAGCTCAAGAAGGGCGACATCATCCAGTTCGAGCGCAAGGGTTACTACATCTACGACGGCACCGTCGACGGGCGCATGGAGTTCATCCACATTCCTGACGGCCGCGCGGCGAGCATCGCGAGCAAAGCTGCGCTGCAGACCGGCGTCGCGACCCCTGCTGAGGGTGGCAAGAAGGAGGCGGCTCCGCCTCCTGCCATCGAGGATAACCAGCAGCGCGGACAGCTGACCTCTAGCGAGACTCCCGTGGAGACGAAGATGTACAAGATGGCGAAGGTGTACGGGGAGGGTGAGGTGCCTACGCCTGTGGAGACGAAGATGTACAAGATGAAGAATGTGTACGACGTATAGAGGGTTAGGGATGCGGTATGTGCAGCAACTTGTCAACGAAAATGATCAATATAGTCCAGACGGCTTCCCAACGTCGTGAGGCCATGCTATCCGTACATTCGCCGATGCGAAACCGTATTCCATGTACAGCAGACCACTTGACCTAATGGTGAACTCACCGTATTCGGACTCGTTAGCGTGATTATCGATGGGCCCACGGTCGGACGGTCCTCAGGACCATGGCCAAATTTGGCCTGGCTGACACAGCATTGACTTCCAAGCTCGATGACGATATATGTTCCCCCGCTATTACCTGTTGGAATTTACGGGAGGCTAGATGGGTAAAACGGACAGACCGGGATTCGAACCACAGGGTTCCCGTAGTACCACAGGTGTGTTAGCCACTACACCACCTGTCCTTTACCCGAGGAGTATTCACTTTCCAACACTCCCCCTCAATCTGGCACTTGACCGGTTCCCAACCCTAAGGTCCAGATTGCAGATCTACTCCGAGGGCTTCCAACGGGCCCGCCACACCGGGTCTCTCCTCTCAGAACTCGGCCAACCCAGGCCTAACCCACGCTCTGAGGCCAGACGCCGGCCCGGACAATCCTCAATGACTGTCCGCCATGTTGGAATTTGAGGGCGAGGGGAGGTTGAGCACGAAAGCTGGCGTCCTCGAGATGCGAGGGCGCCTATTTATATTCGTGGGAGACTACCTACTTACTAAGCTACTAACGGACATTTGTTACTACCGACAATGCTATCTAGTAAATTCTAATCGCTAATTTGTAAATTCCGACACTCCCCCTCAAATTAGCCAATCCTACGCAGTTGACCCTACTGGGAGTTAACCCAAAATATCAAACTGAAGCGAAATACCCTTCTCTGCGCTTTTACGCCGCAGGAGCCCCATGCTCGTGACGGGCGGCAACCCATGCTCCTTCCCGCCAGGTCCCCTCGGACCACTACGACGGAGACGCCGCTCGCGCGAGGTCGTATCCGCGATAAGTCCTAAACGGGCAGTTGGGCGCTCAGTAAGCGCTCACCAAACGGTCCCCATGGCAAGGAGGTTGACGTCCGGGTCCGAATCGGAGTCGTCGGCGACGTGGGCTTGGTCTTGGCGCTTCAGGCAGTCGTGGGAAATGTGACCGGGTTTGCCGCAAACGTAGCACTTGACGCGTTGGGGCATTCGCGGCGCGGGAACGGCGGGATCGCGTGTAGAGGGCGGTGTCCCCTCGGGTGGGGCCCGAAATGGCAGTCTCGGGGTCACGGCGGGCTTCTTCGTCGACTAGAGCGCCAATAACGTCAGCGAGCTTGAGGTCGCCGGGAAGGGCCGAGAGGGAGCTGGCAATAGACGCCCAGGACGGATCGA
>CCBP010000022.1:3082-28709 GCA_000765035.1 Trametes cinnabarina
TGCCACGAAAGGTCAGAACACCTATGGTAGTGAAGCACAAAGATCAGCGGGGATGATGTGGTGGTCTCCGCGAGGTGGTCTACCTGAGGCTGCAGAGAGACCCGCACCAGCGAGCACGACGATGTGCTTCGCTCCTTTCAGTATCTCTCGGAAGGCATTGATGTCGCCAGAAGGAGTGGAGCCCGGTACATTCAGGCTCGATGAGATGCCACCTGAGTTGCTGTCCTGCATGATGTTCGATGTAGTCTGGGAAACCGTCGTTATTTGCACGGTTGGAGAGCGTCGTTGGGCTTCGCCTTGAAGACCTAAGTACAAGCTGGACAGCAGCTAACGAAGAAGTGGAGATCAAGATGCGATTGTCTGTCAGCGGTAGTCTGCAGAAGGGAGGGAGGGAGTGGGGGGAGATGGGGAATGCGGATGAGTATCGCAGGCGCTAGTTTGTGTGCACTGTGAAGCTAACCGCGTGGCAGCGCCCGAACGGCGAAAACTTGGTTTCTCGAACCCGGGGTACTTACCGGTTACCCCGCAGGCAGTATATCACTTGAGAGACCTTGCAGAAGTTGCGAAGGAGGACCGAAGGAAAGTCACGTGCGACGTTCCGGTCATTGGAATGGCGGAGTACCCCAGCGCGCCACCATTTCACTTGCGACAGGGGTGATTTTGAAGGACGGTCACCGATAGTCTGGATATGACCTATCCTGATGATGTCTATTGATACAACCGGGTATATAGATACGGTATGAACACGACGAATCCATCCTCACGCATCCTTTGCCAGCAAGTCCTCCACAATTTGGACAGCCCGCTTGAACTTGGCCTTGTCTTCATCCGTCGCCTTGACCGAACTCTCTCCATGCCCGCACCCCTGAGGTCCACCATTCTGCCACATGAGTTCATCGCATCCGAACGCGATGCTCGTGTCAAGACCGTAGATGTCCTCGCTCCCGGGCGGAGATTCCGTGGGGATCGATTTGAGAATGTCCTTGAGCTCGTTCACGAGCGCAGCGGTGTGCGCGTCCGTCGCAGAGATAGACTTTGGGACGGCGTCCTGCAGGGAAGGCGTACCCTTCGGGCGATGTGCGCTAGTGATGTTGAGAAGGTTCTGCGAGGGGATGCCGGTGATGGTAATGATAGCCTCGGGGGTCGGTGGCGCAAAGCCACCGGTGATACCTGCAAGTGCGCACCGCGAGGTGAGTTAACCGATGACCGATCGCGATACGATGCGACGCGATACATACCTCGCTGCAAACGGAGGGAGAACTCGGGGATCGACATGGTGCTGACTGCTCGAGGACGGGAAGACGGGAGGCGACAGAAGACAGCAAAATGGGGAGAGAGGGAGAAAAGGGAAGGACGCTCGGAGGGCGATTGCGGCTGCTTAAGAGGCAGCTGAGACGCGCGGTGGCGCACAGGCTGCGCGAATGGCGTGACGTCACATTACCCTCCCAAAGCGGTTTGCGGGCAGCGGTCCGGGGCAGAGGCGAAAGCCGTTGCTAGCAGACGACGCAGTCTTCTTTGAAACTCAGGTTGTACATCGTCTTGTCCACCGTCTTCTCAATCTTTTTCCAGTCAGACCGCCTCTGAATGAATTCGTAGATATCCTACGAAATCGTCGTCAGTACCTTGGCAGCACCCGCCTGAAGACCGGTGGACCGACCTCAGGCCTATACGCGCCTCCGTATCGTGTCACATCACGGACGATCTGCGCGAGGTCCTTGGCGTCCTCAACGACGTAGACATGCCCGAGCATCTTGAGGTACGCAAATTCGGACGTAATGCTCGCAACTCGCAGAGACGTGATAAATGAATGGTACGCGTTGAGGTCCGCGATGACCTGAAAGCCGCCGTTGAGCGAGATGATCTGCCGCTTCAGGTGCTTTTGCAGGATGCTATAGTGGCGAGTTAACATAGAGGACGTCAACAGAGCTAGGTGAGAACTGACGCTATCAGTCTAATCCCGACTTCCTGGTAGAACACCTCGAGCACCTCCTTGCTGGTGCTACCCTTCAGCAACTGACAGTGCATCTGCAGGCACTTTATCGCCTCGCGGCATCCCTCTGTGGGCCCCAGTTCTAAGGGGCTGTCTTCGGGAGGATAGTACTCGCGCGGTTTTGTCAGTTTCATGATGATGTGCTCGACCTATAAACAGCCGGCGGTCAACATAGATAGCTAAGGACGGTGCACCATGCACGTACCTGGTTCATGAGCGCGTCCGTCGCGGCATTCAGGCCGCCAGCTACGCAGTCGTCGAGCACGTCTTCGAAACGCTTCTTCTCGCGCACGACCGTGTTCAAGAAGTCCGTCTTGTCAATATGCGGCGCCTGGCATACGATCGTGGGTGACTGTGACTGCGGTTTCATGAGGAGTACATACCAGCTCCTTGTCGAAATAGACCTGTATCATAGACTGCATCGTGTCGCCGATATGCACGAGCTCAAAGAATTGCAGGAGGGGTGCGACGCTCTCCGTATCGTGCTCCGCGGGCTTGTACGACTTCATCTGCTCGATCGCGCTGTACACTCGTCAGCCGATGCAACATGCCTCGATCGTTTCCGTACGCACGTCTCGAATCCAGGCTTAATATGGCGCTCGCCCAGGGCTTGCAACAGGAGCACAAAGATCTCCTCAATGGTGTCGCGGACACGGTGGCCGTATGCGCCGGGGTAGCCGGAGAACGTCTCGACACGCTTGAGAGACTCACGGTCAGCATGGATGAGCTCCAGCGCGGTGTCGAGGGAGAGGAGGAGGTCGAGGTTGTCCAGACCTGGAGGTTTGTTGGCACTGTTGGAAATCGGCGTGGAGACGCGAGTAGAAGGGAGCGAGGTTGGAGCATTGCTGGCAGCCGATGAGTCTTGCGTTGTGGAGACAGTGGTCGAAGCTACAGCGCGCTCTGTCAGGCTCAGGCAAGGTAGAATGAGCAGGACACGTACACCGTGCGGTCGAAACGCTCTCAGGACGCTTCACTCCGTCTGTCTCTTCCTCGGCCTTCTCCGCAACCGGATCCTCCTCTTCGTCCTCGGCGCCGACATCAAAGAGCATTCCGTCTCCCCCCTTCTCAAAGTCCCTTACATACCCATCTTGCCTGCCCCCGCCGCCCCAGGACGACATTCGCGCAAACGGAAACGCGCCTCCGCCCGCTCCGCCGGTAGCACCGCCTCCTGCACCCCAACGCTGGGGGTTCAGCATCGCAATGCCCTGCACTGCCGCAGAGCTGCCCGTCGTGATGGCCGCGCCGACGGCTTTGCCAACTGTGCGGGGCACAATGGTGACAGGGAGAAGTAGGACGTCGGTGAACGATGCGAGTACGTTGCGCTTCACCTGAGCAGGATTGTGCGAACCGAGGAAACGAGCGGTCTCGGTACTAGGCGGCCCAGCGTCCGCAGGAGTGCGATGCTCGGAGAGCTACAGAACGTTCAGAGTCAACATACACGCAGGACAAGAGGATTCCGTCGACGGGCGCACCTGTTTCTCCCACGAGCGACAGGTCATTTCGAAACTCTGCTTCACGAATTCGATCTCTTCGTCCAGATATTCGTCCATGTTCGGCTCGAACATGCGATATCTGTCGTGGGCCATAGCGGCCTCTCAGTACCCCGCACCCAGGAAGTCACATAGGAGGGAGCTTACATTATGTCTTCCGCCTTGGTTCGAGGAAAGTTCTGATCCTTGGAGAACGCGAGCTGGATAATCACGTCGACCATGCGCCATGCCTCCTTGAAGCTCGCAGCGGTCGCTTTGAGAAATGTTTCGTTTGATATCTCGCGCGCGCGCGTGAGGAGAGACATGATATACTCCCCTACCTACGTTGTACGAGGTTCAGCATACACACAGCATGGCCGTCACAGGTAAGGGATATGACTAACGACTTCGTTCGCGATGCGCTCGGCGAAGGAGAGCAATACGTTCGCGTCCGGAGGGAACACGCGTACGGCGCGAGAGCCGTGTTCCTCGAGCGCTTTCAGAATGTCAGCGATGAATTCGTCCATGGCTGTGAAGTCTAGCTCGGAGTCATTTCTACACCTCCGTCAGACTGGGACGCGTAGGCAAGACGGGCAAGGACGTACGTGAAGTTGTCGAGCGGCTTCCACTTGCTCTGCTCGTAGAATATCTCCCGTTTCTCGGCCCAGACTTTGCCAAGCTCCCACTCGCTACCAGGGCCGTCCCAGACCTCCCAGCTGGCCTCGGCGGCTTCGCGCATGGCCTGCTCGTCATTCTTACCGTCGGCGACATCGAACGCTGTGAGGAGGCCGTCCTCGAAGCGATCTACGGCGGCGCGCAGGGCTGAGCTGAGGGTATCCCAATTCCGGAGCGGCTTGACGTCGGGGGAAAGGAAGCGTGAGAGGAGGCGGAGGGTATGAGCTTGCCTGCGGAGGGGAGGGGCGGGGGACGGGAAGAGGTTGGAGAGAACGGCATGGGGAGGGGCGGAGAGAGAGGCGAGGAGAGGTTTGAGGAGGGCATGTGCGCGCATGTATAGAGCGCGGAAGGACCTTGGCTGCGGGGCGCTGAAAGCGACGGTGCGGGGAGAGACGGACATGGACAGCGAAAAGCCGGAGTCGGCGGCGCCGACAAAGTCGCCCATCTCGTCCGGCTGAGCATTCACGGACGCAAAGTCGCCAAACTCGTCGTCGGCCAAGGGCTCCGCCTGGAGGGTGGGCGGAGCTTGCCCGCGCTGGGCCGCATTCCTCACCTTTGCGCCATCCTCCAGGGCGTCGAGGACGTCGTTGAGGTGGAGCTGTTTGTCGATGGCAAAGGCTTTCCAGCGAGCCTCCCAAACGCGTTCGTCGCGGGCGAGGTTGGCGAGGGCGCGAGAGACACGGGCATAGGCGGGGATGTCCGGTACGGCGAGGTGGGAGAGGATGAGGATGTGGACATCGACGGGGAGGCGGCCGATGACCTGGAAGGGAGCGGGAGCAGTTCCTTGTTTGAGAGTCGCACGTCGCTGAGGGGGACGAGCGGGAGACGGCTTGTGGAGAGAAAAGCGGTTGGAGGCAGCTTGAGCAGGAGCGGAGGAGTTGGACGAAGAAGGCGAATCGTAGAGGCGGACGGGCTCGAGAGTCACAAACTTGTCCATCTTCGTCTTCGCCTGAGCTGCTGATATATTTCTCTGACTATGTCAGCTTCAGAGAGTATTTCACCAAGCACAGACGCACATGTTACCAGGTGGAGAGGCGGATGCGTGAGCAGGTTGTGGTATGAGCCGAAGCAGGCCGTCGCCTAACCAGCCTCTATCCAGGCGTGCGCGCAGTCAAATATTCTATAGCCTCCCTGACTACTGCACTGACTGCACGCTGCCTCGTACCCTGATCGATTGAGGAGAGCAGCTGGAGAGAAAACATAAGATCTCTCCGAAGAGACTCGCAGCCACGGCCAGTCAGTCCACCAACTCTGTCTAAGGCTCCAACCAATTAGTGTACTTACTGAGTATAAACAATTACTGGTGATTACTGGTTATGATTAAGATACATTGACGGGGTAATCACGACTAACTGATTAGTACTCAGTAATTAGTCTGTTATGATACAGAGACAGCTGAGGTAGAAGCTGATGTACAACCTCACAATACTATGAGATTGGCCATCAAATGCCGATCGACCATCACTAATCGGTGGTGCTCATGTTGTGGAAGGTCCATATCTCAAATATTCGAGCCATAGGAGACGAGATTTGTGCTTGGGCGCTTAGTTTATGATCGGCGCTTATTTCCCGGCGCTTCATCCCCCATCCTGCGGCAGAGGGCTGGCACGATAGTGTCCACTCACACAACGACTGATGCCTGAGAGATGTTTGAATTGTGAAGTCTGAGCAAGTCTTCGGATGCTCTGCCGGCAGTTCTGAGTCACTTTCTCTACTATTGGAAGCATGAACGTGCTATAACATACACAACTAATTAGATTACTGAGTATTAACCGATTATAACTGATTCCCAACTGAATACTGAGTAATTAATGATTTCGAGAAATCGTAATCTAATTGATTGGAGCCTTAACTCTGTCCGAGCCACATATTGTACTCGGCGACCCTACTGACAGAAAACAAAGGCTCATGTATGCTCAGCAAGACCAATTGTCAGCGGCCCAATGGTCTAGAGGTAAGATACTTGCTTTGGGTTAGTTCGACCGCCTGCAAGGGATCCCGGGTTCGAATCCCGGTTGGGCCCTCTTTTTGGTACAGTTTCATTGTACAAGCCTCTTCGGTCTGCACGATGGCAAGAACGCGCTACTTCCTGCATCAAATGGGGAATAAGTACAGGCGATAACTCGTCAGCTCATATGTATTGGGATCGATGGTTAGCACAGGATTCAAACAGTACAGTGATACCTAAAGTAAATATTGCTACTTATTAGGTGAACCAGCAGCCGGCGGGGATGCGTCACAGGCGCTACTGCTACTGTTACTACTATAACACTTCCCCACACACGAAACAAGCTTGCTCCTCCCCGTCTGCCACTTCTCGCTCGTGCTGTCGCAGGATGGGAGCTCTCTGCCCCTCGTACACGACATCATAATCCTTCAGGTCTCTTGCATTATAGGAGAGCTGGTCCATGTTCACCGCCTTCCGTTTTTCACGGCGCACCGGCCTACCAGCCCACAAGAGCGCACTGTCTCTCATCCATTCCGTTGAAGCTCTCTATCCTCGCTCTTCCTTCCCCTCCGCTCAACCACTTCGCTTTGCTCACACTCAGTCTGGATCTTCTGGCTTCTCCCAGCCATCTCGCGCTCGCAAATATGCTCGACGTTCGGCATACATCCTGCTTGGCATCGGTTTAGTCTACTCGGCAGACCGTCACTTCAATGCCTCGGCCATCACTAGAAATGCGAGGACGCTCTGGACAGTCTGTATCCTTGACTGCTTTGTGGGGCTGGTCATTGCGCACACAGGCTTAACCGTATCCATCTTTACAGTGTCTTGTCATAGCGCTCGATTACAAGCTCAACTTCACCCCAGAAAAGGCACACCAAATACCCCAACTTCAGGAGCGCGTCGCAGAGCGCGTATATGACCTTCTCACCTCAAATGGAGGTCTCTATATCAAGATCGGTACGCCGCACGCCCGGTTCGCATTGTATCTCTTTTTGACACCCCAGCTTACAGGTCAGGCCATCGGAAATAACGCCGCGCTGCTTCCTAAGCCCCTACAAGAAAAGTTCAGCAGACTGTTCGACGACGCTCCCCAAGTCCCCTACTCCGTCGTCGAATCCGTCTTCCGCCAAGAGTTAGGCCGTCCTCCAGCAGGCCCCGACGGCATCTTTGACGTCTTCGAGGAGCAAGCGGCGGCGAGCGCCAGCATTGCCCAAGTGCACCGTGCGAAGCTAAAGACCGACGACGGTAGTGAGCAGTGGGTCGCCGTAAAGGTCCAGAAACCGGATGTGAGCAAACAGGTCGAGTGGGACCTCGGCGCATTTCGTGCCGTCATGTGGGTATACGAGAACTACCTCTTTGACCTCCCAGTGTATTTCGTCGTCGGTCAGTCCCTTTCAATCGCCACATCCTCCTCCAGTCTGACGCACAGCTAGATTTCATCTCGGACCACCTCCGTCGCGAGCTTGACTTTGAACTCGAGGTCAAGAATGCGCAGCGCACCGCCCAATTTGTCGCCTCCGAACCCCGTCTCGCCGACCGCGTTCACATCCCCAAAGTCTTCCCCTCTCTCTCCACTAAGAAGGTGATGGTCGCGGAGTGGATCGACGGCGTGCGCCTGAGCGACAGACGCGGTATCGGCCGCCTGATGGGAGACTCCTCACTAGACCCGACTCCGGAGCTCCCACATCCCACTGCTGACCGCTTTCCGCGTCTGCGAGGGGGCGCGGAGTGGGTAATGCGGACGATGGTCGAGCTTTTCAGCGCACAGATTTTCGACTGGGGCTGGGTCCACTGCGACCCGCACCCGGGGAACATCATTGTCCGTCCGCATCCGAGGCGGAAAGGCGAAGCGCAGTTCGTGCTGCTCGACCACGGGCTTTACGTCCGCCTGGACGAGGGCTTCCAGCAGCAGTATGCGCGCCTGTGGAAGGGGCTCCTCACGCTCGACTTTGACGTCGTGCGCAGCGTCGCGACGGAGTGGGGGATCGGCATGCCCGACCTTTTCGCGAGCGCGACACTGATGCGGCCTGTTAAGTTCGCGCAGAGCGATATGCCCGACTTTGACAAGATGGACGATTACGAGCGGGGCGTGGCCATGAAGGAGAGACTGAAGGGCTTCTTGACAGATACGGACCGGATGCCGAAGGAGCTCATCTTCATCGGGCGGAATATGCGGTATGTTCCCGACGTGGTCCATCCCCCTTGAACGCCTTCTGACAACTGTTGTTACTCTGCAGTATCGTCCAAGGGAACAACCAGTTCTTTGGATCACCAGTGAATCGGATTCGCATCACTGGCTATTGGGCCTCCCGCTCGCTCGTCACCTCCCATCCGCTCACCCTCTCTGCTCGTCTGCGCGCGCTCGCTCAGCACCTCGTCTTCCTCTCCGTCATGCTATCCTCCGACGTGCTATTCTGGGCCACTCGCGCGCGGCAGTGGCTCTCCCGCCTGTTCGGCTATCATCGCAGCGGGGAAGGCTTTGAAGAGGGGCTAGAGCGGACGATGCGCGATTTCGCGAAGGAGAACTTCGGGGTGGACATTCCAGAGAACGTGTTCCAGGGTTAGCAATCCGCTTTGGTATAAACGATAGATGGTCTGCAGGTATATTTGTGGTTTATAGGTACGTGGCCACCACTGTCTCAACTGTGAGACTTTGCTGAGCAGACTGCTCGCAGCGTACGAGCAGCGCAGACAGCACGCCGCCTTCTCTTTATACACTTGAACAGGAGCTACAATACTTCGATTACTGTAGTGAGGGAACGGGGGCCCGACGGTAGTGCGATGGCTGTCTCTCAGCCCTCACGTAGGGATTGGCGGGCATGGTCCGATGCATATGGCAGCCTGTTACGAAAACCGCTTGTGACGTTCACACACGGTTCAAACCTGGACAGCGATGTGCACGTGTCGCGCGAGTGATTCCTCAGCATTGGCACCCTCGGAAGAACCAGAGTCCGAATGAGTACTGCGCGAAACATTAGCTTGGTCTATCAATGATACAGGAGCCAGTAAGGATACGTACCGGCAGGTACGAAGGGCGGATGTACATGTATGGGTTTTTGATGGAGGGAGCGTGATGTGAGTACACTCAGTAGCATCTGGGCGATGTCGATGGTACAGCATAGCGCGATACGTACTACATCGAAGCGTCCTGTCTTCGGGTGCTCTTGCTACTTAGATAACGTCTGAGCCACAATATGAAAGAGCGAGTGTGGGGTTGAACGGTGAGTTTCGTAGCCACCGACTGACCGTGCGCGCAGAACTCTGGACTCGGCTGGACGGACTTGTGTTCAGCGCTTGGGGCTGTCGAGCGGGCGCTTGTGAGGCCTTGTCGCGGTAGAGGAGTGACGGATCGCACTTGTCTCCATACGCTCATGACCTCTCTCTCATCCTCCTCCCTCTCCTCCTCCTCCTCCTTCTCCTCCTCCTCCTCTCTGGCTCTTCGGGTTTAGTGCTGCTTCTGCGTTGCTCCAGGCTCTTTCTGTTACTGCGTTTGACTGCCTGAAACTGAGAGCGTCTCACTACTCCTTCAACCACCGTCCGGATACCCACCCGTCTCCCTATACCACCTCGAGGTCGTTCTGCACCCATGAGACGCAACGGATCGACAAGGGCCACGTCGCCCACGAATACCACATACTCGGGGATATCCAACTACCGCACTGATTCCTACCGCCCTCTTCCTACCGGCGAGAAGTCTCAGCCCGCTGCTGACCCTCGCTCCATTGCCCGCGTCCACTTCGAAGAGCTTAGCAGGTATCTCGCCTCATACCTAGCTAAAGGTTTGTTTCAGTCCTCTGCTAGCTCTGCACATATCCCCCCTCCCCCTCTTCCTCATGTGCGAAACATACCTTGCAGCCATCCGATGGCTTGTTACCCGTCTCATTCGTCACAGCGTTCTTGTTTCTCAACTTGCCGCGTTTCTCACTCGCTGCGGCGCTTCATCGTCCGGGTGATCACCATCTTTTGTAGCCTCGGTCCTGTTCATACATTCACGACGTGCTGCGTTGATCGTTCCAACGACTGTCCCGTTCCATTCATCATCCGTCCCACCTACCATTTCGTTAACATCTCTGCGTTCTAGAGCCCGCCAACTCTCGCTCCAGCGCGCGCCAGAAGCTCACTCGCCTCACCCGTCAACAGTTCCAAGAGCTCTCCACGGATGTCTACGATGAGCTCATGCGTCGCAAGAACAACACAGATAACGAAGGTCAGCATCTGCACCCCATGCTTGCCGAACACACGGTGATGAAGTGTATACCACCTTCTAGTTCCCTTCCTGCCCGTCCGTGACGACTTCCATCCCAAGCGCAATCAAGCCCGCCAGAAGCTCGCCACCCTTCCTACAGGCCGCTTCAAGGATCTATCTAGCGACGTCTATTATGAGCTCTCTCGTCGGTATCCTGAGTTCAAGGAAGAGGTACACGCGAGTGCATGTCCTGTTTATCTATGGGACTAACTCTATTCGCAGTCTCCGGAAGCCGTCCCAGAGAAGTCTCCCGGGTCTGCGTACGATGACTACCCATCTCCCGACTTCCCGCGCAACGGCCGCGCTTCCGAGGACCGTGGCAACGATAGCGGGTACGGCGAGTCTGCGTCTGGTGCCGGCCGACGTCCGAGCGAAGATAACGAACGCCGATCCGCGGACGCGTACGGTGGCACCAACAGCAGTCGACGGAAGCCCTCGCAAGACATGTACGGCGGTGACCGACGGCGACCCTCACAGGACACCACCAGCGGGCTAGGTCGGCGTCCGAGTGAGTCTGTAAGTATCAACAGCGAATCTACGAGTGCGTCGAACGCACAGAGCGCCACCGCCGGCATGGCCATGATTATCCCCAACAAGAGCACCATTGCCGAGGAAGACATCGAAGTCCCGTACGGGCGTGACGCACGCGATAGTGCTAGCACGGCCATGGACCGGGATCGTGGACGCGATCGCAGTGTTGACCGTGGTGGCGGTGGCGGCGGCGCAAGCGATTCAGAGCGTGATGGCGACTTCAGTCCACGCAGTCCTCCGGTAGGCGGTTTGGGTGGGCTCAACGGTCTGAGCGCACGGTTCCAAGGTGCAGATGGGGATGAAGACGACGAGGGCGCTGGAGGCGCGCGAAGCGGAGACGACTATTACGATCGGATGTCGTACGGCAGGCAGTCAGCTGCATCCGATCGGTCGACCGGAGCGGCAAGCATAGGGGCTCGTATGCTCGGTGGGCGCGCGAGCGTGACGGGCGAAGAGCAGGAACGCATGCGGCGCGAGTACGAGTTCAAGATCGCGACTATGCAGACGCGTATCACGGGCCTCGAGCGGGACCTCGAGAACGTGCAGGAACGTGGAAGGAAATGGACCGAGGACGAGAAGCGCGTCAGGGCGATGGAGGAGGAACTCGCGGAGCTTCGAAGGGTGCGTATCCCGACTTCGGCACCTCAGTTGGGGCTCACTGACCGTTGTTTTTGCGCAGCGCTTGGAAGAGAAGAGCAATTCGATGCTCTCGCTGCAGCAAGAGCTGGAGACACTTCGCGAAGAGCGCGCGCGCGAAAAGGATATCGCAGCGCGTCGACAACGACAGAACGAGGAGGAGATCGAGAGCCTCCGCGAACGGTGTGAGCGGCTCGAAGCGTCTGGCGATGGCAGTTCGGTGAGTATTTTTTTGCTATTTTGAATGGGTATCAGATATTGATGTATCTGCCCGCAGGTTGACTCGGAGATTTTGGATCAGCTACGGTCAGATATGGAGGGGCTGTTGTCGGAGCTCTCCGATTTGTCGCGGCGCAACGACGAGCTTATGGCTGCGAAGGAGAACGACTTGGCGACCATTCGCGATCTTGACGCGCAGCTTAAAGATTACAAACGCAAGTATGAGCAGGCCAAGACTGAGCTACGTAGTGTGAAAGGTATGTATGATCGTACACATCGAACAATTGCGCCCTGACCGCGCTGCAGCGACGTCCCAGCTGTTCTTGCCGCCACCGAAGGTCGATGATCGTCTCCCTGTAGCGCGAGACGGTGGTTTGGTCGACATCCATGTCACCGCATTCGTTTCGTCTATCGATAGCCTTCTTACCGCTGGCCGGTCCAACGCGCCCACAAGAGTACTCCAACCCATGAAGGACGTTGTTAACGCGGTCACCGCTATCATCGAGGACGTCCGTGCGTTCGAGCGACGACCGCAGCGCGAGCGTGATCGTGCCGAAGTGGACCCCGAGGCGCTCCAGAATTTGCGGGAGCGACTAGACGCGACTCTCAGTAACCTCGTCGCGGCCGCGAAGACGCACGCGACCAGTGCCGGTATGTCGCCGGTCAGCTTACTTGACGCCGCAGCCAGCCATGTCGCCGCCACGGTAACAGAAATCGGGAAGACGATTCACGTACGCAAGGCAACCAAAGCCGAGCAGGAGCAGTTTGCACCACCGATGGCCGCAGGCCAGGGCTCAAGCTCGTCGGCGACAAACGGGTATGCGCCGTCGCTGCGGTCGGTAGATGAGCTTCGGTCGGCACACCAGCGGTCGGGAAGTAGTACGAGTTCGCGAAATGGGGAAGACAAATTTTCACCGGTGTCGCCGCCTCGGGCAGGGTCTGCGGGCAGGCAGTCGCTCGAGGGCCGTCGCCCGTCGTCGAACATGTCCAGTTCCAACGCAAACTCACCGCCTCCCGCATTTGACCGGACGATTCCCAATAGTGCCAACAACAAGGGTGATAGCCCCGCCGCTGGCAAGAATCCTGAAGACGCTTGGGCGGAACTCAAGGTTGGTATCCAACTACAGTTTACAGTATCACTAACCTGAACCGGGGGCCGGCACACAGCCGTACCTGGAGGCTCAAACGGAGTCTATAGTGTACGCCATCCAGAGCGTGCTATCCGGCGTCCGGAGCCCCACGCCTTCTCCGACGTTGAACGAGAACCTGACACAGATTATCACCATCGTGTCGAGCATCGTCGCGGTCTGCAAGGACAGCTTCCCGCCGGGCGCGCAGCAGCAGGGTGAGGAGATCCTGCGCGAGCTCGGCGAACACGCGAACAAGCTCAGCGAGGTCCAGGCGCAGGCGGAGGTAACGAAGGAGGCGCGGCAGGTCATGGCGAAGTCGAGCTTCGCCGTCGCGAACGCGATGAAGGGTCTGATGAAGTTGTAAGCTTGTATACCAACGGTAGTACCCCTGTCTCCCGGCCCTCTGGAGGTCTCTCCTTCGTAGGCTCAACCGTGGACGTGGCTCTTCGATTTCTATTAGTTGGAATGCTATGTTATCACATTGTTGCCTTTGAGACATGTGTTGACTGCGCACTGTAAGTGTCGATGCAAGTAACTCAATAGAGGTACAAAGAACAACATGGCACGGGACTCGCCGTATTCGCAGGTTGGATCGAGCATGTAGGCAGCCGTACGTGCACTTGGCTACGACCAGCTAGCGTACAATATGTGTGATATTGCCAGAGCTATCTAGAATTTCTTCGCACGTAGCTAGGAACTTACGAGCGACGAGATGATGATCCTGTACAGAGTCACGATTCCGAAGGCCAAATGCGTCCGGGCACTGTAAGACGGGCGCTTGGGAAGCGCAGCGGTGTATGAGGCGCGGCGCGCGCGGCATCTTGCTCGCTGTTCACGACCTCGACCTCGCTGCATGCTTCCACTTACTCATCGCTGGCTACGATGAGTGATGACTTTGTTCGCCTGGTCTCACAGGCTAACCCTGCCTCTAGACAGTATCAGCCTGCGAATACTGGCTATCCTCCTTCTTCCTCTCCCCCGCAGGCTCTGGACCCTTTCTTCGACGATGACGACGACGACGTCCCCGATTCTGCCTTTGGCCGGAACCCTGCCATGCAATCCAAGGAAAGCGGCCTCCCGCTAGCGCGTTCCGGTGCTCCTCCAGCCGGCTTTGGCAGCTCGCAGCACAGTCTGCCCAACACCATTCAGCCTGACCAGTGGTCTCTCGAGGACGAACAACCAGGCTCCAAACCTTTCGCTGGCTCTGCCTCATTTTCAGGGCCATCTAAGACGCACCAGCGCAAACCCTCGAGCTCATTCAAGAAGCGGTGGAAATGGCCTTGGGACAAGAAGGAGACGGTCTTGAGCGGCAACCGTGTCATTGCTCTCAACAACCCAGACGCCAACGCCGACTTTTGCAACAACTACGTCTCGACGAGCAAGTACAACGTTGCGACCTTTGTCCCCAAGTTCCTGTTGGGTGCGCATGCTCACAGTCCGCCTCTCTCGCGCTGGTCTCTGGTCTGACATACAGCCGTGTCTTACCCTGTCTCACAGAGCAATTCTCGAAATACGCCAACCTCTTCTTCCTGTTCACTGCGCTCATACAACAGATACCCGACGTATCCCCGACGAACAGGTACACCACCATTGCCCCTCTCTCTGTTGTACTATTGGCGTCGGCATTCAAGGAGACTCAGGAGGACCTGGTGAGTTCCCTTCCTATCCCTCAAGGCTGTGTTCAGCGTTGCGGGGGCAGCACGACACTACGAGGCCGATGTTACTCGACAAAGTACTGTGGAGTACAACCCCTTGCTAGCTGCTGGGTGTGAGTCGTTTCGCAGGGAATGAGACGAAGAAGCATGCAGCGTCCCATATATCGCAGAGCTGCTCCTGGCACATCCTGGCGCACACCTACACCATCATAGGGCAGCTGGTATGTGTAATAATCCGCTAACCGAATGTAATATCAGAAACGGCACCAATCGGATTCGGAATTGAACTCGCGCAAGGCGAAGGTGCTCACTCCCGAGGGCACGTTTGTCGAGAAGAAGTGGAAGGACATCGCGGTTGGGGACGTGCTCCGTTTGGAGAGCGATGAGTTCATACCAGCGGATGTTATCCTGCTGAGTTCGAGCGAACCCGAGGGCTTCTGCTACATCGAGACCTCGAATCTCGACGGGTGGGTCCACGCGCCCCTTCGTAATACAAAAAGTGCTGATTGATTCTGGGAAAGTGAGACGAACTTGAAAATCAAGCAGGCATCTCCGCAGACGTCCAACTTGACCTCCCCGAATCTTGTCACCTCGCTACATGGAACTCTGCGGTCGGAACACCCAAATAACTCCTTGTATACGTATGAAGGCACACTCGAGCTCATTTCCAGCGGCGGTGTGCCAAAACAGATTCCGCTCGGCCCAGATCAACTCCTGCTCCGTGGTGCTCAGATCAGGAATACTCCGTGGGCGTACGGGCTTGTCGTTTTCACTGGCCATGAGACGAAGTTAATGCGGAATGCAACGTAAGTACGCAAACTATGCCTGGCTGGAGTAGGCTGACCTTCGTGCAGTGCGGCTCCTATCAAGCGGACTGCTGTAGAGCGTCAAGTGAACGTCCATATCGTCTTCCTATTCATCTTTCTTCTTGCCCTGTCCATTGGCTCAACAATCGGCAGCAGCATCCGTTCGGTGAGTTCCTTTATATGAGTAAGTCGATTGGCCTTGGACTTACTTTGTAAAAGTGGTTCTTTTCCAGTCAACAGTGGTATCTGCTCGAACAAGCGACGATCACTGGCCGAGGTATGCTCTCAATATTTGCAGAGCATGACTATCATGGCTAACTGGTCGGTATAGCCAAGGAGTTCATCGAAGGTTTGACCTTTGCATGTCGCTCGTGTTCGTGTGCTGACGATCCACCAGACATCCTAACGTTCATCATTTTGTACAACAACCTGATTCCAATCTCGTTGATTGTGACGATGGAAGTGGTCAAGTATCAACAGGCCCAGCTTATCAACTCTGATCTGGACATGTACTACGCGAAGACGGACACCCCAGCGCTCTGTCGGACGTCTTCTCTTGTGGAGGAGTTAGGTCAGATCGAGTATGTCTTCAGCGACAAGACGGGCACACTCACTCGCAATGAGATGGAGTTCCGGTTCTGCAGCATCGGTGGTGTCGCCTACGCCGATGTTGTGGACGAAAGCCATCGCGGCGACGGTGACGACGACAAGGAGGCTTGGCGTTCATTCGATGATCTCCGCGCACTTGCGAGCGGAGCTCAGAATCCGTTCGTTGATGTCCCCGGAGATGCAGGAGCAGGTGACGAGCGCGAGGTAGCCAACGAGTTTTTAACGCTTCTTGCAGTGTGCCATACGGTCATTCCGGAGGTGCGCGATGGGAAGATGCGTTATCAGGCCAGCAGTCCAGACGAGGCTGCCCTCGTCGCCGGTGCAGAACTGCTTGGATACCAGTTTCACGTAAGTAACGTGCTTCATGATGGTGGATCTGTTGGTAACCCGCCTCCCACAGACCAGGAAGCCGAAGTCGGTATTCGTCAACGTGCACGGCCAGTCTCTAGAGTATGAAATCCTTAACGTCTGTGAATTCAACTCAACGCGAAAGCGCATGTCCACGGTTGTACGTTGTCCCGACGGAAAGATAAAACTATTTTGCAAAGGCGCGGACACAGTGATCCTCGAGCGGCTCAGCGAGAATCAGCCGTTCACCGAGAAGACGCTGCTACATCTGGAGGTACGCGCGCCGGCGTAGAATGCGTTAAATTTGTTCAACAATGCTCCCTTTACAGGAATATGCCACTGACGGCCTTCGCACACTCTGCATTGCTTCGCGTGACATCCCGGAAGCTGAATATCGGCAGTGGTCAGCGATCTACGACCAGGCAGCTGCGACGATCAATGGGCGGGGTGAAGCGCTGGACAAAGCTGCAGAGCTCATTGAAAGGGACATGTTCCTGCTGGGTGCGACGGCTATCGAAGACAAATTACAGGAGGGTGTGCCCGATACGATCCATACCCTACAGATGGCTGGCATCAAGGTATCGTATGCCTGGTTTAATCAGCACCGTGTCATGATGACGAATGATATCACTCAGGTCTGGGTGCTGACTGGTGACAGGCAAGAGACCGCTATCAATATCGGCATGGCTTGCCGGCTCATCTCGGAGTCCATGAACTTGGTGGGTTTCCTGACGTGATGTCTATAGGTTTCATCATTATGACATGCGATGCAGGTCATCGTGAACGAGGAAACAGCTCATGAAACGGAAGAATTCCTCACCAAGCGGCTGAATGCGATCAAGAGTCAGCGAAATGCTGG
This sequence comes from Trametes cinnabarina, assembly GCA_000765035.1. NCBI lineage: Eukaryota > Fungi > Basidiomycota > Agaricomycetes > Polyporales > Polyporaceae > Trametes > Trametes cinnabarina. Next base: position 20,204 of record CCBP010000022.1, read on the forward strand.
CGACCAGGAAGATCTTGCCCTTGTCATTGGTTCGTAGCCATGCTCATACCATGTCACAATGCTCATGCAACATGATGGCTAGATGGGAAGAGCCTTACATTCGCCCTCGAAAAGGAAATCTCCAAGACCTTCCTGGAGCTCGCTATTTTATGCAAGGCAGTCATCTGCTGTGAGGCACCGCATGCTGCACAAATTAGGGGCAGAGCTCTTACACGGTGACTTTATAGGCCGCGTGTCACCCTTACAAAAGGCCCTCGTCGTGAAGCTCGTGAAAAAGAACCAGAAGTCTATCCTGCTTGCTATTGGAGACGGTGCGAACGATGTCAGCATGATCCAAGCCGCGCACGTTGGTGTCGGCATCTCTGGTGTGGAGGTGAGGACATCTCAATCATTGCGGATGACCTGTCTCTGATTTTTCTTCTAAGGGCCTGCAAGCGGCTCGTGCTGCGGACGTTGCGATCTCGCAGTTCCGATTTTTGAAGAAGCTGCTACTCGTCCACGGCGCATGGAGCTATACTCGCTTGTCCAAGATGCTGTTGTGTGAGTTCGCAATCGCATCGAAAGCTATGCCTTCTGGGCCTCACATCGCTTTCATCTAGACTCTTTTTACAAGAATATCGTGCTGTACATGACACAGTTCTGGGTACGGTTGTATTCTAATTTTATGCGCCGCATGAACGACTCATCGAAGATGACGCCCAGTACTCGTTCTTCAACAATTTCTCAGGGCAAATTGCATATGAATCGTGGACGCTGTCTCTCTATAACGTCGTCTTCACGGTGCTTCCTCCGCTGGTCATCGGTGTCTTCGACCAATTTGTGTCTGCCCGTATCCTGGATCGCTACCCACAACTGTATATGCTCGGTCAACGCAACGCTTTCTTCACTCGGACACAGTTCTGGGCGTGGGTAGCCAACGCCCTCTACCACAGTATCGTGCGTGTTGATCCTCCATCGATTACGGAGTCAACTCCAGCTAACTTGCGATAGATCTTGTTTGGCTTTTCGGTTATTTTGTTCTGGGGTGACCTGAAACAAGCAACGGGATTCGACTCTGGACATTGGTTCTGGGGTACCACGCTCTATCTCGCTGTTTTGCTCACTGTACTCGGCAAAGCCGCGTTGATATCTGAGTGCGTCCGTCACCCATTGCATGGCAGTCGAGTTATTGACCCCTTGCAAATATAGCCTCTGGACAAAATATACTGTAGCGGGTACGTGTCCGGTAACTCATGGATTCAATCTGAGTGCTCATGGTTGTCTTAGCGATACCCGGTTCTTTTGTGTTCACCATGCTCTTCCTTCCGCTCTATGCGGTTGTCGCGCCCGCTATCGGATTCTCGACCGAGTATCGAGGCATTGTTCCTCGTCTGTGGACAGACGCGGTCTTCTACTTTGTCCTCTTGTTGGTACCCATCGTCTGCTTGACGCGCGACTTCGTCTGGAAATAGTGCGTGTTCAGACTGTCTCCAGGCTCCGCAGCCCCTCGCGCTAATTTTGACGTGCATTTACAGCTACCGGAGAACGTATATGCCGGAGACGTACCATATCGCACAGGAGATACAGAAGTACAACATCCCTGATTATCGGCCTCGACAAGAACAGTAAGTTCACCTAGGCTCGAGATCAGTTCGTACATAACGTATCCCCGCAGGTTCCAAAAGGCCATCAAGAAAGTCCGAGCAGTGCAGCGTATGCGTCGCAACCGAGGCTTCGCTTTCAGTCAGACAGAAAACGCGGCTCGGCAGGACCAGGCCCGGCTGATTCGGGCGTATGACACGTCGAAGACTGGTGCACGACCAACAGGATATTGAGTATGCTACTTCTCGTGGTGGATCTTCGCTTGCTAGTATATCATTATACGGACATGTAAACCTACGGTAGCCTTCGCATTCTGGAGTAATTGTTAGTAGAGCCATTAGCAGGGCATCGGTCGTTGTTGCGAACAGTCGCTGAGCGTCCCTCGGTCTGGTCAACCTCCACGGCGCGGTGAGTGCCTTCACGTCTTGCAACGTCGTCAGCACTGACCCGTCGGTCTGTAGGGAGTGATTCGACGGTCTATGCTGCATATACCTGTCTATGTGCTTTTGCGAGACTATCACTAGCCACGTTATGTTAGTTGCCACACCTCGATCGACATGAGAGAAAGCACGCATGCTCAGGTAGACGACGTACTCCTTCCATGCAAGATCGACCGCCACTCAAGTCTGAATTCAAGTGTACCGGGGATGCCAGCAGCATTGGTACTTCCTTCACGAGAATCTACCGAATAGTTGCTGTCGTGCGATGTTACTGTACCCGTATGTTCAGCATGTACGTCGCTGACGTGGCAGTAGGCGACATCTTCGGGGTATGTCATGAGGATAGCACTGCATATCGAGTGCCAGCTTATATAGGCGGAGCTGAAGTCGAAGACGTGCATATTGAGCAGTTTCTGATGTCGTTCCTCAAGATTGCCGCCCTCGTCTCGTCGGCGGCGGTGTTCACTCTCGCTGCAACCATGTCGCAACCTCGTTCCACACTCAAGACGATGCGCAGAAGCGACCCAGATCATCTGGAGCGATGCCTGGCATATGCTGGCTCGGTGCGTCTACATCCTGGAAATACAAATTGATTCACACTGAGGCCCGTTTGTAGGGAATGGTTATTGCATCGTCGCTCTGCCACGCTCTTCTGCTTGTCGACGTATGTCAACTCTGGTCATACCTCAACCCGTTATTCTTTTGTCCCAGTCCCACCTTACATCTCCACCGACTTGTGCCGGTCTCTCCTATATTCCTCCTCAACACCGCTCTCGTGACGATAGGAGCCCTGATTCGCCTTTGGTCGTATCAATCCCTCAGTCGGGTTAGTGCCGAGTCCAAATCGCCACCTTTCCTCGACTTCCCCAGAGTCTTTGCATCCGGGCCGCACGCGTATGTCCGCCATCCGTCCTGCCTTAGCCTCGTCCTTCTCGTGCTTGGCGCACATCGTACTCATCTTGGGAGGGGTGGGTATGTCGCCGAATGTGGCCTGGAGGACGTTCCCGCTATGTGGTTAATGGCGTGGGTTTGGCGGACGGGCGCTTTCATTTTCCTCTTGTACTCGTTCAGGCGGTGTGATGCAGAAGATGCTTCCATGGACGAGATGTTCGGGGAAGAGTGGCGCAGATACAGGACGAAGGTTCCGTGTCGTCTTGTCCCGTACTTACTTTGACTGGTATGATGTACATATGGTCTTGACCCTCTGTATCATGCGGCGTGTACAAACAGAAGGATCAGGAGTCACTATTCCACCAACCTCGTACGCTGTAAATCCCAAAGACTGAGATGTCAAGTGTTCTGCCATCGTGCTCGGCGTTCAGAACCTTCAGAGTTGTGACTTGGAGGGATGGCTCTGGGTGTGACTCGGGATCAAGTGAGCCATATCATATCGTACGGACAGCAGGAAGCTGGATGGAACAGTCAGCGGATGGAGTTAAGGTCCTGTAGTGTAGTGGTTTATCACTTGGGATTTTGAACGCGTTTGCTGGTGCGGCCCCTCAACCTGGTCGCCTTCTGGATCGTGGATCTTCCCATAACCCAAGTTCGAACCCTGGCAGGACCTGTAGTCTCCTTTTTCTCTACCCTCGCCTCCCACACACGTATTGGTGGTTCTCGCCCACACAAGAGGGGATTTTACCCCTCTTGTGATCATTCGCGGCGTGAACAGGCGGAAAGCAATCGAGATTTCGGAAACTAACGTTACAACATCGGCATCAACATTTTTCCAGCAACATCAATCCAGCGAACAGACGATCCCTCCCTTTGTCATGTTCCAGCCCAGCTGCTCGTACGTCCACCCGAATATTGTACCGTCGCCACTGTATTCATGGTACCGAAGCAGAGAGCGATGCATACCAGGCTTCAAGTGAATCTCATTGAGCGCTGCCATCTCTTCATCGGTCAGATCGAGCAGCTGGATTCCAATAACGAAGGTCATGAGTGGCTCCCACTGAGCAGTCTCGCTCTCAATGGCGGCTGGAGTCGACAGCTTACCGTGATGTTCTGCTTGATGCGCTCCGGATTTTGGCTCTTCGGTATAACGGCCGTCCCGCGCTTAACTCCCCAGCTAAGGGCCACTTGTGCCGGGGACGCATTGTGACTCTTCGCGATGCTTACGACGCTCGGGTCGTCTAGGAAGACAGGCTTGCCATCAAATTCGCCCGGTCGACCTGAGAGTTCATTCAGCATTTACATGAAACACTGACTTTGTTAGAGAATGCAACACACCAAGAGGCGAGTACGCGGTGATGAGGATTCCCCTCTGCTCGCACCAGAGCTTGAGATCGACAGAAGGAAGACAGGGGTGACATTCAACTTGATTGGTGGCAGGTACGACGTCGGTCTCGCGAAGCAGAACCTCTAACAGCTTGATTGAGAAATTCGAGACACCGATGGACCGAACCTTGCCGGTGTCGAGGAGGGCTTCCATATCCTTCCACGTCTCCACAAAGGTTGGGCTCCGGCCGTAAGGGATGGGTTTGTTATCCTCGGTATAGGCCTGCGGCCAGTGCATGAGGTACAGGTCGACGTAGTCTACGCCGAGTTTGCGCAGCGATTCTTCAAACGACTCCTTGACTTTGTGGTGGTGATGATTGGGCAATTTGGTTGTCAGGAAGATCTCCTCGCGAGACACGCCGGATTCGCGGATGGCCTTGCCGACATACTCCTCGTTCCCATACCCATATGCCTGCCATTCACGAGATCAGCGCGTACTTGCTAAGGTCTCATGCCATCGCTTACGGTGTCGATGTGCCTGTACCCTGCCTGTCAATCCACGCCGCTCATTAGCATGAAGATGGTCATGCTTCCCGAGAGAAGTGAATTCACCTGCAATGCAGTCTTGCACATCTGCTCCGCGATCTCTCCGCCTCCCGGAGAGCCCATCCAGCATCTAAGGGTGAAAGTATCTTTCAGCACTCTGGCTCACTGTCAGAGCAGCAAGGCATCTCCGAGAGATTACCAGCTCTTGTACGCACCCGAGTCCGACGGAGGGAATTTTGTATCCTGTGTTGAGCGTAAATTGAGGTATGTTAGCAGCCATATGTTGCGCTAAGAGCAGCAAATCTGGGGTTGAGGAGGTACACAGAGTGTGGGTTGTCTGTGGGTTATATATACCCGCGACGGTTCGCCTGTTTGGGCGTGCTGCTTGAGTGTGTCTTCAAGCTCTCCTGAAGGTTCCTGAACGCCACCGTCGCCACGGTGCGGGTATAATGGATCGCGGACCGTAGTCTTCACCACCTGACCGAATTCGGCCCGGTATGGTCAGAAATAGCTGAACTATACAAGTTGCTGGCGCATCTGAGGCTCAGATAGAGTCCAGGTACGCTCAAGCTGCATGTCGTTGCGACTCAGCAAGAAGTGTGCTATTGATATTCGTGGAGCGCCTGAATGCGTGGAGTTCATGTGAGTTGAAAGACAGACGCGCGCGCCGGGAAACGCTGGGAGACAGACAAGATACATTGATGTCACCGTTCATATTCGCCCAAGAAAGCGTAGACATGCGAGATATATCAACTGGTCCGACCCATGCCGGCTATGTAAGACTAAGGTTGGTGAGGAGTCCCATGCCAGCTACACGGTAGGCGTCCAAGCACAATGTGACAGGAACGGGGCCGTCCTGGGACGTCAGGAGCTGCAGGTGGTCGTTCGTGTATCGGGGCCAGTAAACGACACCGTCGCTTTGGATCGAGGTTCGTTGCGAATCGGATCAGGTAGTCAGTCATGTCGCCGCCACCGTACACATTGGCCAGTAGCGCGTACCGTAAGCTTAGACCTGCCTCAAATCGCAGGAAATACCACTCACTGCTCCAAGACCTTCGACTCTTCCACCCTGGTTCACTGTGGGCCAAGGAGAACCAGCGTTAGCCGAGAGCATGGTCATGATCGCAGGACGCACAGAATGCATACACCGGCTGTTTGGGTGACAGAACTGTAGCGAATATGCGACGCGGTGCTTGCTCGATTCAGTCTCCTTGGAATGCGGAGACGCGTTTGTATTGAGGCGAGTACGCGAACAGGTCTCCTGTATCCAAGGGGGAACCATCTGCGGGATCCGCCACGTACAGCTTTAAATATCCGTGATTTCTTCTGTCGTGCCCTTGGGGTAAAAGTTAGATGATATGTAGTCGAAAAATTCAGTGTCGGTCCTAAGAATCCTCGTCAAAGACTTCATAGGGAAAGGATATTACAGATTACACGCACATAACGTTCAATGAGGGCAAGGAGAATGCGTCCCTTCGTATTCATCGTTTCCTGTGGAAGTAGCGTATGATGAATCGGACTGACATGACAGTGAATAACATGAGACGCACCGACAACGATAGGAATTTCTGCCGCGTGCCCATTCAAGAGAAGGTGCTGAGAGAGCTCAGTCATGAATACTCCGTCGGCATGAGCGTTCCATGGCGTATTCACTTGCTGCACGCATCCATGAGCTCAGTTGAGAATCATTCTAATGACACCCGCACCACATAATCCACAAAGGAGGGCGACTTGTTCATAGCAGCCTTCAGCACCTCGGTAGAGACCGTGCGTAGACATTGTAGCGTGTCGTTTGCTGATGCACAACCGGAGTCGGTGACAATCTGGTCGTAGATTCCTTGCAGCTCTAACATAGCCGTATGGGCTTCGCGCGCCCGACTCCATAAATCCCGCGCGGAAGAGTCCTTCAGCATTCCCTCCGCACCACAATCCGCACGCGGGCCAACAGCGGGAACCTCCTGCACACCCGGTCGCTCACGCGCGCAAGGACAGCCGGACTGGGCAGGGGTGTGATGGTCGCGTGGGCGTAGTGCAGCTCGAGCAGACGCAGGCGTCGTGGTGGGAGCTTGGCCAACAGGCTCGCCAGGAGAATCCAGTCATCGTCCGATAACACCTCGCGGACGCGCAACGCGTGGATGCCTGCGTAACGGCGGAGCCATATGGGTCGACATCCTGTCAACCCGCGGCGACGCGTACATGGTGTGCGAGGAACGTACCGGCCAAGTCGTCCAGCGAGAAAGCGAGGTCCTCCACCGAGGGCCCAAACGTCGCAAGTGGAACGAGAGTATCTCTAATGCCTTCCCATAAGAGGACCAACCGTCTGAGCGTGTGCGCCGTAGGCGAGCGCGGCCCCGTGCGTGACCTTCGACACTCCACCCACAGAGAAACCAACCGAGGGCCCGCGCGGTCTGCGTCCTCATCGAATTCATTCTCGTCGACGATCGCAGGCGGATTCCCGGAACATGGGATACCAAAAAATACAGAGGTGCGGATGTTGATGTCTGCGAGGGGGAGATGGGCGAGCGCCGGGAGGGAGTTGATAAGCTGTTTGGCTTCTGCGAGCTTGGTGTGCACCGTTCCGCGCAAGGTCGGCGTAGTGGCGGTAATGAACCCAGCAGTGCTGAGGTATTGGAAGTCGGAGAGAGGTTCTTTTCGTTCGGAAAGTCCTACGCAGTGAAGTTCGAGGGCGCGCAGTCTGGATAACTCGAGAGCGATGGACAAGAGGCGCTGCCGATCGAGGCCAGCTTCTTCGATACCCAGCCGGGATTCGACGCAACGCAGCTCGGTCGCATAGTCTCTAAAGCAAAGGCCGAGCTAAATCCCAATTTCAGTAGCTCCGCGAAGTCCACGGTCGCGAAGAGATGACGTTGGCTAAGGGGGAGTACAGTCTTGCATGTCAAGGCGGAGGCACGCAGGGCACATTGATCGCCAGCGAGGTACTCCCATATCTCAGAAAGAACGTCGAAGGGGAGGTCTGCGAGGCGGCGCGGCATTTCCTGGACGTGGGGCTAGTCAGAGTCGAGGGGAGACGGTATTCGAGCATGAGTGACAATGCTATCTTGATGCTAGTGCGTAGGCGCGCCGTGCGAGAAACCGTTCCAACCGGGATGCCGTGACGGTAGGCTGGTGCTGGTCACCTGTGCATAGGGGATAAAGACTCGGTTCAACCCGACGTGGCTTTCTCGGTGTAACACTCACAAGGCTACACAGGGTATCGCAGTCCATCCGCGACGCGCTGTTGACATTGTGACCGCATCACATAGCACAGACACGACGCACCTCTCATCAGAGCCAGTCGGAAGTTCGGGCTAGCGAAGTTCCAAACCTTTCGCCTGGTCCATACATAGTCGCAGGCCCTCACCCGCACATACCCACCAACGTGAAGATCACAGGGCAACGTAGTATGAATACCTCGCGCTCTACGATACATCCGCGCATCAGGCGTCCATCCGACCTACCGAAAGACCGCATCTCACAGCCTCTGACCTACAAGTTCTTCTCAGGCTCTCCCGTAGCCACTGGAGGTTGTGACATAGGCAACGGCGACCGTCTACCAGACACCTTGCGCGAGCCTCCCTTCCCAGGCACAGGGCTCGACTTGCGCGAACCCGCGGGCGTGCCGCTCGGTCCTCTGCCCCTCAACGAAGACGCTGCATGGCTGGCACCCCCGCTCCAAGCCCTCCCCGCGCCCACCCGCGTCGCCGTCCCTGCGCCCGCGCCCG
>CCBP010000023.1:0-14587 GCA_000765035.1 Trametes cinnabarina
CCAAGCCTCCTCTGACATCGCGATGACCATGCAGCCTGGGTCCACCACGCCTTCGACGTACTCCTTGTTTGCCATGAGTCCGACGATCGACCTGAGCGCATGACTCTCCTTCGCGACGACCAATGACTTGGGATCATCTTCGGGGGCAACGTCGCGGAGATAGACTTCGTAGGGGTCAGGCAATACGTATCCTCCTGGCTCGAGTGCTTCGCCGTTGCAGGTTACTGTCGAGAGGAAGGGCTTCGCGTCGTCAACGTCTTCGCGACCTTCCCCGATCTCCTCCGTGAACTGTGCGAAGGCGACCGTCTTCGTTGCGGGCACCCTCTTTGGCGTAACCGCTTCGCGATACTTCGCGCGTACTTCCGGGGCAATCGACAACAATTCCTCGGGCGAAAGGGAGATAACCGGAGCTTTCATCGAGCGAGCGAAAATCTCCTCCGCGACCTTTGGGTTGTGAATGGGAGCCTGAGTGCGATATGCCGGGTCGCGGTCCGATTCCTTCGTCTTTGCTGGCGGAGCTCCGAAGTTGCGAGCCTTGGGGGGTGCATAGGTAGCGTCGCGTGCCTTCGCAAACGGGTGCTCTGGATACGCTGCACTCTCTGGCTGCTCTGGTGCCGGTCTCGGGGTCGGGGGACGCTGTGCATCGTCTAACTGGCCACCCTCCGCTGGTCTTGATGTCTCTATGGCAGTTGCCGTGGCCCGCGAAGATGCCCTGCGCTCCTCAGTGCCTTGCCCGTCCGTCGGCGCGGTCACTCGACGTTCGCGGCTCGTTTCGCGCGACTTGGTAGCAGGCCGGTCACCGCCGCTAACTTCTCTACGCTCTTCGCGACGCGGTGCTTGGGCCGACATGTGAGGCGGCAGGTCACGTTCGCCGCTGGTTGGAGGGCTGTTACGCGAGAAGCTACGCCGACGCTGGGGGACCTCGACGCCGTCGAAGCGCTGTCGCCCGGCTCGCAAAGCGAAAAGCTCTCGCTCTAACTGGCTGATGCGCTCGTCTGTCGTGAGATGGAAGTTCGCGACAGCTGGCGGCGTCTCGGGGGCTACTGCGAAGAAGAGCTGCGCTGCCTGATTGCCTGGTTGGCCCGCTGCCGGTGCGTTCTGCTGAGCGGGAGGAACCCCCGCGTTCGCATTTCGACGATTCCATTCAAAAACGCGATCGCGCATAGTAACCCCGTCGAAGTTCGGAAGAGATCGCGGGACATAGCTTCCGTTCGGCAGAATACCTCTACCGTCCACGTCGCGACGACAGCGACCCGCTCTCGTGTCCTCCTCGACGAAAGGACATGTTCGCAGACGACAATTTATGTTCCCGCAGTAATGACAGAAGTTGTTGTTGTTATTCGCGGGGCGCGCATCCTGCTGAGGGTAAGGAGCATTGGGGAAGCGAGGAGGCGGAGGTGGGGGCGCGTTCGGCTGATAGCGAGGGCCCGCGAAGCCATTCCCTCCGTAGCCGCGATTTCCGGGCTGCTCTGCAATGGCTTGGACGAGATATCGCAGGATGGGCGCGATCTCCTCAGTCTTCACCAGACCGCCGGTCGACGCGTTCGCTGATTGCGAAGAACTTGACGCGCTCGACAGCGTACCGTGGAGAACGAACTTCGCCGCATCGTACACTTGTTCTAAAGTGTATGGATCATCGGGGTAATGGTCAGGAAGCTTCAGCTGCAAGCGACGCGAGACTTGCTCCCACAACGGTGGAGCGATTCCGCGAACAAATAGACGCGACTGTTCCGCAGCAGATAGACGGCCTTGGCGAATGAGATACGAGGTCATCGCGAAGAATTCGCGATAATATGCGGAGAGCTCGGATATGTTCGCGATCGAGGACTTCGCGCGCCTCGCAACGAGGTTTTCAACGTCAGCGACGGAGTACTTTCGCTCGTCGCTCGCTCCAGGGTAAAGCGCGATTATAGCTTGACGGAAATCATTGTAGCTCTTGTCGCCGGCATAGTATTCGGGCAGGCTCTCGCAGAGCTCCGCAACATCGATGGGGAGATAGCGAACGACCCACTCCTTCTTCTGGCGATCTGCTTCAACTCCACTTCGCTCGAAAAGGGTCTCGAGGTCTTGGAAGAATCGGCGAAGTGTTCGCGGCTGCTCGGGGTCGAACGTAGGTGCAGTCGCATGGCCACGCGCTGGCATGGGAGGCCGCGCAGCTGGGTTAAACTGGTCGGCCATAGAATTGTCAAGATCTTCGCGCGATGAAGGAATCGAACTGAGTGGGCTTAAAATGGTGCGATCGCGGAGATCGGGGGTTGGACTGGAAGACGGGGTTTGATAGCGAAGAAAAGAGTCTTCGACGATGTCTTCAGGCTCGTCCGGGCTAGGTTGCTCGACAGGAATGAGGTTGCGAACGGTTTCCGTGAACCAGACAGCGGCAGAGAGGTCGTTTTGGATCGCTTCGCAGCCGTAGTCAAGAAATCCGAGAACGGGTTCGATGAGGTCCGTAAGTTGCTCGTTCGGGATGCGGGAATGTATCCGTTTGAGGACGTTGGTGAATCGCGTGGTGAGAAGCTCAATCGCGAGGTTGGATTGCGAAGAGACGGAACGGGTTCTTCGCGAAATGGCGGAGGATGGACGGCGATATCGCCGTCGAGAGGAGGAAGCCGACTAAGCGAGTTCGAAAAAAAAACTCACTCGAACCCCCTGCGGTGGTCACCAGAAATGATACGCCAAATCTACCCTGTAACCGCGATGGATACGGCCGAGAGCCTTCGTAGGTCGAGGCCGTGCGGAGGGGATGGACTGAGAATCAGGAGATATTGTAGGCCGGTCGGGGTGCCCTCTGCGAAGCTCCGCGGAGAGTGGATGAGTGGGCGGAGAAGCTCGTAGGCTTCGCGAACGCTTCGCTAACGCTTCGCGATAAGGTCGAGAACAGTACGCAGTAGAAGACGCAGAAAGAGACACGCAGTTCGCTATATGATCGCTATATCGCAGTGAGAACGCAAAGGGAAACGCAGTCGCAAAGTTCACAATCGCAGGAGTCTGTGAGATCCTCACTTCTCGGGGGAAAGAGAGTCTGAATTGCTTCGCTGCGAAGAGCGAGTATTTTACATGCAGATAGCGTGCTAATCGTACGATACGTTGGAGGACACCGGCGAAGTGGTTCGCCGAGTTCCGGAGCTGGGCAAAGGGTTGTGATCGCATTGGTCCGCGATCGCGAACCTACGGCTCGTGCGGATTCCGTGCCGAGATCGGCGGTTCGCATCGCGGAGAGGTCGGAGACATACTCTTGTGCCTATCGCGTCCGTAGCAGCAAGCGCAAAGCAGGCAAGTGAACTGCGAAGAATTGAGAACGAGAGGCGAAGCAACACAGTGCGAAGTGCGAAGGATTCGCGAAAAGTCCAGGGACGCGGTGCTGGAAAAGTGGGAGTCGTATCAATGGCAGGAAAGAGATGACATGACACAAGGTAGGAACATGGCATGGGTGGGAGAGAAGAAAAGGAAACCGTGACCATGTTGCAACAAACCGTTGTAACAGTGACTTGTGTGGAAGCAACACATACAATGTCAATCTGATGGTTTTTACAGGTTGCCTTTTTTGTGAGCTATAAGTGTGGTGTAAGCTGCCTGGACCAATGACTGACAAATGAAGCTTACTCTCTTATTGCTCAGAAGGGGAATATGTCAACATGCAGACAGGTGGGTATAAAATGAATGTGGATGTGGTGGTGAAACACCCTCCTGTGCACTCCAGCTTCAGGCACCTCATCTTTACTCTAAGCAAGCCTTTTAACAGCAGCAAACACCAGTGCAATCAGTGCACAGAAAGCATCATGTGACTTTGAAGAAGCTCATGCTTGTTAGTACATATGTACATTTTCTGCAGGGTTCTTCAGTTTGATAGTTCATCTGCATGCTACTGGTTATCAGTGTCAATGCTGAATTGCCAGATCTACCCTGAATCCCGATTGAAGCTCATACATACTTGGATTGAGATAAACAAGGAGAAGACATTGGCGAGCAATAAGCCACTCTTGATCTATATGGCCCAGAAGGTCCTTGCCAAGTGTGCTGTCTGAGTTTACAGAAATGCACCCAAGATGTCACAATTAGTGCATTCCATTTTCACCTGCTACATTATTCCCGGGTCCTCAGCCAACCCTTTCTGTAGTAGACCCACATTTCTGCATAGGGCCACTCACACTGAACTTTTGGTCTGAAGAGGGTTGCATCAGCGAGATGAGTACTAATCACCTGGTCTATACCCTGCTGAGCCCTGCAGGAAAATCCCCCACACCATTGATGCCTACTATGGACATTTGCGACACTGCCTGAGCAACTGTCAAGGCCCTCACATTGCAGCTTGCCTTCGAGATTGGCCAGTGGAAGTGTCTGTTGTTCCTTGTGCATATGGTCAGCTGAAAGGACTGTTCAGAGTATATTATGCAAGAACACCCCAAGTTGTGTGACCACTTGTTGCAGCCAGTTCTCAATAGCAAGTTCCCAGATGCCCCATCTAAGGGGCCTGTTAACAATGCACCGATGATCAGGCTGCTTGTGAGAGACTGTGCCTAGACAATAACACAATCTGACAACTGGACCAAAAGGCCACTATGCTGAGTCTATCAGCATATTTGTCTGGATCTATATAAACAGTTCCTATGTCATGTATTGCCACTCTAGCATGGATCATAACACTGCTAGGCCTTGGCAAGCTCATACAGTTGAAGACAATATTGCTTCCTGCAGTGGATGTTGCTGTCAGGCTGAGAGGAATCTGGCTGAGGAGGAAAACATTTCTTGAGATTCAACTCAATGGTGCATTTTGTATGTGATTCAGCAACATTGCCCTTATAAATGATTCAGCAACATGTCATAGGCCACTCTTAAGTAACATGTATGATATCAGTGTAGCTTTGGAGAGAAATCCACTATATGTTAGGACCGTGTGTACCCAGAATTTCAGAGTTACGGAGGGAAGTGGAGATGGTGGAGTTGCGGACCAGAGTTAAGTCCAGATTTTGGGGGTACACCTATGAGGACTTTTGTGAAGCTATTAGCAATGCATAGGTTCATGACAACTGTCCTCTATTTCGGATAGGATGGACTAGATCTTCAAAGGAGAGGATGATGGAGAAACAGAGACAGGTCTCAGGCCTTCAGAGTGGAGGATGGGACCAGAACAGAGACGAGGCAAGGCTGACAGAGATGTAGCTGGAGTTGCATCTGGACATATGGGGTTGGACCGAACAAGGAACGGAGGAGACAGAGTTATGAGCTGAAATACAAGATATCCAAACTGAGTATCTAGTACATCCCAAGCCCAGTATAAATACATTGGAGGCTTATTGTTAAAGATGACAATAGGGTCAAACAGAATAGAAAGGAGGAGAGTGGAGTCCGGAGGGTAAGTGGAAAGACAATAGGAATGAAATTGAGGCAATGGCGCAATCTAAGACCTAAATAAGTATTGAAAATGAGGAAGTCCGGATGTACCGGAGTACAGAGCGAATGGAGTAGTGAAGTTGTGGGACCCAGAGTTGTAACTCCAGGTTTGAACCTCAGGGTTGTAGCACGGGATGTAACACCATAGACTTGCACACCATGTTGAAAGTGAATTCACACCCTAGTACTGGTTAGATGGTGTAGTGGTAACACCTCCCAGTGCATATGGGATGACCTGGGTTCAATCCCTGGTCTGACCAGTATTTTCTGTGTTCAAGACACCATGTGAGTCACACCTGCTCCTTGATGCAGTGTATGGGTATTAGACTTGATCTTCCCTGAGCAGTCAGACCTTCTGTCACGTCCCGTGCCCCAAAGGACTTGGAGGGCCCTTCCCTCGAAAGTCCGATGGGTTTTCACCGGGACCTCTCGGAAACTCCGACGGGAATTATGCTCTTGCCTTTTAAGTAGTTTGTCTAGCACTTTTCTTTCATGGCATCATACCCACCTCTATTGGTTTATCCCTTCGTCTCGTCTTACGTCATAGGGTGTCGGACCTACCAGATCTCTGAGCCTGTATGACGTCAAGGGTCTCAGGGCTACCAGAAGTTCCGATACTAATGACGCGAGACTTCTTACGATACTAGAAGGGCCATTAGTATATAAGGCGCGCTGGTAGTAGCCTTTGCCTCAGTTTGGATTCTTGTTGCTCCCTTGTCCTTACTTCGCACCTTACCCTGTACTACCCGACCTTTAATCTATCATCCTCGACCCATCCGTCCACCCGTCGGACTTCCGCCTTTTGTCCGTTGGACTTTCCACTACTCTCCGTCCCTCTGTCAGTGCCCTCTAGCAAATAGAGGACACTTAGACGAGATCGCTCAGGGTGTTGCTAATAGCTTTGCCAAAGTCCCCACCACTCGTGCCCCCGGATTCTCTGGAACCTTCCTCAGAACCCCTTCGGACTTTCCGCTCGCTCCTCTCTGCCCTCCGGTGGCACGCGTCCTAACACCTTCACTACATTGATGTCTTCTTGCAAATGCAACCCTTGGCAGGATATAGTACTATTCAAAACAATCTGGGCATCACACATTACAAAGGGGTCACCCATCCTGAAATTTGAACCAGTGTCACACATAACAAAGGCCAAGACAGGCTTAAGCACCCATCTTTGCCAGCCAATCTGGGCACTTGTTAGGATGCGTGCCACCGGAGGGCAAGAGGGAGCGTGCGGAGGTCTGAAGGGATTCCGAGGGAGGTTCTGGAGAATCCGGGGGCACGAGGGGTGGGGACTTTGGCAAAGCTATTAGCAACACCCTGAGTGATCTCGTCTAAGTGTTCCCTATTTACTAGAGGGCACCAACAGGGAGACGGTGAGTAGCGAAAGTCCAATGGACAAAAGGCGGAGTTCCGATGAGTGGACAGAAGGGTCGAGGATGATAGATTAGGGGCCGAGTAAGTATAGGGTAAGAAGCGAAGTAAGGACAAGGAAGCAACAAGAATCCGAACTGAGGCAAAGGCTACTACCAGCGCGCCTTATATACTAACAGCCCTTCTAGTATCGTAAGAAGTCTCATGTCATTTTATCAGAACTTCTGGTAGCCCCAAGACCCTTGACGTCACGCAGCCTCGGAGATCCGGTAGGTCTGACACCCTATGACATAAGACAAGATGAAGGGATAAACCAATAGAGGCGGGTATGACGCCATAGTAGAAAAGTACTAGACAAACTACTAAAAAGGCAAGAGCGTAATACCCGTCAGAGTTCCGGAGAAGTCCCAGAGAAAACCCGTCAGACTTTCAAGGGGAAGAGCCCCCCAAGTCCTTCGAGGCACAGGACGTGACAGCACTTATATACCATATATGGTAGCTGTCATGCCTCCGGACAGGCGTGCCCGCTTTCTTGCCAACTTTCATTAATCTTTCATTAATGTCACACCCAAAAGGGGGCCTGGATTATTTTTAAAAGTACAGTATACTTGTATTGGACTCGCAGTGCAATATCATGAAGGTTTAAGCCATGCTCAGTCTGTCAAGGGATTAAATTCCCACTTCAAGCCTGAGCTCAAAGTTTACAAGGTTATAGATGTAAATTCCAAGTTCACTTACTAGAGTAGTTCTGAAGCTAAAGAAAAGTGACTTTGCATTACATTTGGAGGGGTGCCACTTCTTACTTACTTCTCATGAAGTGAGCCAAGTCTCCTCTAGTTGCAGCGAGCAAAGTCTGCACTTACTTTACATCAAGTGGGGTATCACTTTACAATTCAAGCATCCACTTCTTATTAGTTCAGAACTACTCTACTGCTGTAAGTTGAACAGCGGCCTATTGAGGAGGACGGCGCTGGTTGTCACCGTATCGCCGCTCCATAAAGCAATAACTGTAGCACAGCCGCGTGGTGCTATAGTGTAGTGGTTATCACTCGGGATTTTGACCGACACTTTCCCGAAACCCAGGTTCGAACCCTGGTAGCACCTGCTAAATTCCGGGCCTTCGCGCTATTTTTGCGGTTACCAGCACTTATAATGCGCCATATAGCACCTCTGGCAAATTCGGGCACGCCCATGGGCCATGTCTGCGTTTAAGACTTATGCCTAAGAATGTTGTTAGGCAGGATGTTCACGTCTATCCATTGGGAAAGTGGTGCAATGGTGAATAAAGGAATACGACGAGGCATATATATCGAGTAAGGACCAAGTCTAAGTAATGCGAATAAATGCAATAACCAAAGCATTACAAGTCCATCCCCAACAGAACACGGGTGGGCTTCGAAATAGATAGTGAGAGATTGGGGGCTCTGTCTACTAATCGCAGGAGCACCGCTCTGCCCAGTAATACAACCGACTTGCCGAGCGTAAAAGCCTCCATCCCAGAGAACAAGCCGGAAAGATGCCGAGTGCCATGACAAAGGCACCGACAGGCTCCCGGTGAGATCTGGGTGGGAAGCACATCAGTCAGACAATGTCGCTTCCTCCCACGATCTCCCAGGGCGTCCCCCAGGCCGACTTACCGAGGCTATTCGCTGTCATGTACGTTGCCACCATCATTCACAATAATTCACTTGCGACGCGGGAGAAGGTCGACGGACAGTGCCTTGCGCACGTCGGGGCCCGCCTTGCCAAAGTAACGCTCCGTTTCGAACGACCAGACGAGGTTGCCAATCATCCAGTCCCCGAGGCCGTCGACATAGATTCGAACCTGGTCGTCGATTGCAGAGCCCCAAGAAGGAAGCTGCTGCCGTAGAGCCTGGAAGCGGTCGACACAATTCATGCAGAGCTCTCCCACGTAGTCTATAGCGGACTGGCGGTCGAGCTTCTGTTGCGTCTGTACAACGACGATCATGTTGTGGGTATCTCCTACGAAAAAACCATGGGCCTAAGTCTTGACCGCAAGGACGTCGAAGGAATGGTGCCGAGGGTGCGTACCGTTCGCCTGTTCCACGTTGAAGGAGAAGATGTCCTAGAAATCAACATGTTAGGGCGCGTCCGGTTACCGGGAATAAGCGACTGCATACATTCGACCACTAGAACCGGAGAAGTCAACTCAGTACAAATCCGCGTATACATTTAGTAAAGCAACCTACTGTTACCAGATCGTTCGCAGCTTCTCCAAGTCCACGCACTGTGGGATGATCCATCACCAAGTCGGGCAAGTCCAGCTGTCCATGCCTTCAGCTGAAAATGATTGCGGCCGGTGTATCGGACGAACTCACGTCATATGCGTACTCGATGAGAGCCCAGCAAGGCTTGCACCCGCTGGTGTCACGGCGCATGGCGATGTAGGACTCCAGATCCGGTATGTCGCCTGTCTCTCGATGTTTCGCCTGCTGCGTGACGGCACAGAAGAAGAGTTCGAACGTTTCGATGAACCGGCGCTGCGCTCCTCGAGAAGCTGTACGTGACAGACGGCTCCAAAAGCTGGGTCACATCAGGATGTTCAGCGAGGCTCAATACACGCCGGGAATGAGGATACTCACCTCTGCGTCAATCTTCCTACGGCCGATGATGGGCGGAAGCAGTGCGGATCCCGCAGCGCACCCAGGATCTCTCCGGCGGTGCTGACGGTCGTCCTGTCGTCCATGTCGTCGCAGATGTCGTCAAGGTGGAAGAGGTAGTTGATCCAATCGCAGCAAACCCGGAAGTGATCGTAGCTCGCGCCCGGGTAGCACATGGACGTGAGGAGACCACCCTTAAGTCCGTGGAGCGCGTTGCATTTCTTCTTACTCAACTTGCAACCAGTGATGAGCCAACGCTTTGACTCTGCCGACGCGGCGTCGCAATGAGGGTTATGGCGCACAGGGAATGGACAACCGGTGATCAGGTCGGGGAAGAGTATCTTCTCGGAACGAGAGCAAGCAGCAATGACGGTCATGTCAAGAGCGGATTACGAGGATAGGAGTATTGAACGGTAGGACTTTGAGTAGGGATAAAATGACGCTACGATACTACAGAACGAACGAGACTGAGCCTTTTATGGGCCAGGAGGCTCATTGATGTGGGACCGGCAGGCCACGCCGAGAGGCCTTGCGAAAATCGGCTGGAGTGTGAAGAGGCAATCACTTAGAGGGTCGCCCCGCGGTGGGACCTCGAGGGTACGGCAAAATCTGTGAAATGCCAGAATAGGGTAGGAACTCCTGCGGTGGAGATCCTGCAGTGCGTTTCAGATTCCGCGTTCACATAGGGTTCGGTTACGACGACATGGAGAGGCGCAGCGTCCGGACGAATTGACAAAGACAATAAGCTTGGAGGATTCCGCAGGAGATTCCTCGCGCGCGGCTGCGTCCGAGGTACAGCACGTCCAAGCAAACAAGTGCCAAGGCCGTCGCAAAAGCATCAAATTCAGCGTGAGGGACGTAGCGTCAGCTAATCACTCACGTCGGCTGGGTGGTCTGGATTAGCCGAAGGGACTGCGTTTCTTAGAACTTGAGCTTCTTCGTTTCGTGGATCTGGCGCCTCCGCCGGGGAGCCTATGCATCGTAGAAGATTCACAATGCATAGCTGCGAACGGGAGACATTTTTCCTTCCGCGGAAAATCAACGCTTGAATAGGCGGGCGCCGGTTGCCGTATGGTTGCTATACAGTAGTGCGGGTCTTCGTACTGAGCGATACACGGGCCATCGGTTGATATTCGCGCGCCACGGGTTCTGTACGTACAAAGTTGTAGCTTGGCGAAATGAGCGAGCTTCGGGAATCTCCTGGTCCGAGATCTTCGCACGATCTCAATTATAAGGAAGCCAGAGCCCTTCGGATCTAATAAGCAGGGTCAATACTTCGCTTAAATCTGATGGCTGTCTCACTACACTTGGATTTCAAGGGGCGTTATCAGCCCGGGCTGTCAGCTTCTGGCGGGTCCGATGGTGTCAAAGGCTGTCTCAGGTATGGCTGACGGCCAGACGATATTGAAGAGGCAGTGCATCACTTCCAAACCTCCTGGTGATGACGCAGGTGCACTGCCCGTCAGTGTAAGTACAGATGTCAGTGTGCGCGATATTGGGGGTTCCTTGTCATGCTGCAGACAGCGCCTAGGCAGCCTCGCGTAAGTGGCAAAATGGTTCCTGCGCCTCGTAAGCATATTGAGCGACTTTCACGGATCGAACTTACATACATGGAGGGCGAGAGCAGCGGTTGCGGCTGCGGTGTTCTGCGATGAAGTTGAGATCGCCAGGAACGATTTCAGGAACTGCTGGACAAGTTACCGCTGTCAGCGTGAGGTAACCCCGACACAAAGCGAGTCAAATAACCATTTTGGCATACCGCGGGAATGCAAGTCAGCCCCATGTGAGACGATAACATCACGTTGGCCCGGGTTTCGCGAACTGTGCACTGGGCGGCAGGAGTTGCTGATTGTACACGAGCGATGGGTCGGTTGAGAGGATGAAGCCAAGACGCCATAGTCGCGCTTGCAAACGCGTCGTATGGCCGATCAAAGACGATAATATTGGACATGTCTCGCCGCAGGCCATTTCAGGTGTGTGCACTCAGTGTCAGGGTAGGCTTCATCCGGCAGAGAAGTTCGACATCATACCTCCATGGTATCCTCCAGCGCCCCATTGAACGTACTGGAAACCGGCTCCCATCCCGGGAATTAGCACAAAAGCGCCAGGGTTGTGAAGAATCGGAAGATTGCGAGACCGCAGTCTCTCGCTGAAGAAAATCGCAACCCCATTTGGAGGGCAGCCGCGTTCAAATGTGGAATCTCGGAAACTGGACAGTATCAGTTTGACATCAAGCGGATATATCAGTTATAAGGAATACAAATAAACATACTGGGAACTCGCATGCGCGTCAGACGGATATGTTTAGTGACTGCATTTGCCACTTCAAGTAAGCGTTCGATGTCGATGAACCCCAGCCTGGCTATAATCGGAAGTCAACCCTCTACGAGCCATGGCAGCGTCAAGATGTGTCAAACAATACAGAAGTGAACCAGTAGATATCTACTTTTCAGAGAATAATTCGATACATCATTAAGTCAAAGAATGAGCCGGATTGACGGCCATAATCGTCCAAACAGGCCCCAGTATGAGGCACCAGATGTGAGCGTACGCAGATAGACAGGTGCATGAAGTTGGCTGTTCTGAGTGGTTCTCCGAATTGCCTAGATACTATCATGGCGCCGTGAAGACTGCTGCTTTGGCAGCAAAACCAGATCCTGAGGCAGACTGTGAGTATCATCAACAGGTGTCATTCAAGTTAGGCTTGAAGTGTTGAAGTTGAGCTGAGCTGACGCACTGCTCCGTGCGCACTTGCACGTGACTTGGTTTCTGAGCGCGTCGCGTCGACTTGGACTCGGACTTGGACTTGTCTGCTTCATCCATCTCGCTACACTCCTTGCCTCCTCGGCGTCGCCTGTCTGTCGAGGTTGAGATTTGACACTCCACTGAGATCCACGCGCCGTTAGGGAACTAACTTATCGAGCAGCGGTGTTGCATTCTCAAACAAGGAGGCGGTACTGACATGCCTCCCCGGCGGGTATTTGGACCGAGCGACTCTGCGCTAGATGTCGACCAGGAAACCTTTGACAACCAACCTGGAGCACATCGGGGTGCGCGTAGAACCAGTGGACGCGTGTCTTTCTCCCGACTCATCCACAAGCCGAGCATACTCAGCCGCTGGAGCAGAAATGGGGATGAGGAAAGTTGCACAGGCCAAACACCCGATAGGCCAGCCATCCCGAGCGCGTTACAACCATCGGGAGAGGCGTACACTACGCCTCTACCTACGTTGTCCATGGTCGTTCTATCGATCGTGCGTAACTACCTGGTGGCTTATCGAGTGGAGATAGCTGAAGTGTTCGGGCTCTAGACAATGTTGGGCGAATTCCTGTCAGCCAATGTCTCTGCGCCTTTTCTCTTGTTCATGGTAGAGGGTATGTATGGCCGGAACGCTCGTCCCTCGATTAGCGTCATGCTAAAGGCGTGATGATAGGCTTTGGCCAATTTCACGATGAATCTGAAGTTGGTTATTGGACCGGAATCCTTGGTATTACTTTGAAGCCCTATATTTCGTCTTTGACCTGACATCGCTATGTGTCATAGTTTCGACATTCTTTCTAACCCAATTCTTGACCTCCCTTCTATGGGTGCGTCTGACTTTGCACGGCTGCGCACATGCGCATGACTGACATGGCAATCAGGCTACCGTCGCTGCTAAGCACAATCCGCGAATTGTTCTGACGGTGTCCCTGTTCGGCAGCGCTATCACTTGCTGCTTATTCGGCACCTCGACGTCAATACAACAGGCTATCGCAGTGCGCCTGCTGCAAGGCATATTCGCTGGCGCCATCGGCGTCGCTCGTGGCTGCGTTACATCGATTACGGACCAAAGCAATGAGGGTCGTGCATATGCCATTCTAGGGTCAGTACATCCCATGTGTAGACCCTTCAGTGCTGATTGTTGCGTAGCTTCTGCTGGGGATTGGGCGGTGTGTCGGGTGCCATCGTAGGAGGAACATGTATGTTGCCGTCACGCATTGACGGAGATGGCCATCCGCTGACATATAGCACAGTTGAATCACCCGCGAAGAAGTGGCCCGGCACGTTTGCCAATGTCCCACTGCTCGTGGATTATCCGTACCTGTTGCCTTGCTGCGTTGCTGCGTCAATTACGCTTACAGGTACGGGAGAACCCCAACGTTGCTATTGCCAGCTTATTTCTAAATGTCCATTTAGGTTCTGTCTTATCACTGTTCCTTGGACCGGACTGTGGTCCGCGGGAGGGCGCCATCCGTCTCCCTCTTGAGAAACTCACCACCATTCCAGAGGAGAGTTCCAGACCGTCCACTCCGCACTTCGAAGAGCCAGACGATCGCAGCCTCTATGGCTCCCTTCGTCGCAAAGTGTCCGGCTACTTCATGAAGCTGTCGCCCAACGCGGCCGAAGCGTCTCCCGGTCCCTCACAGCCCCCCGCGGGACCCGCCGTTCCCCTTATAGAGACCCCTCCCCGCGGTACCAAACCGCGCGCCTTCTCTCGTGTCAGTCGGGGAGGCTCGGCCTACGGGTATAGCGGCTCGTACCGCAATCGCTTAGCCAGCGCGGCGAGCCTGGCGACGCGACGCGGCAGCGTTGGCATGTCGATCCGCCGCCGACGCGAGAGCAACTACGACGGTGCGCCGTCGAGCGTCGCGACCGGCGGTGATATGAACTTTGCCCAGCGCCTGCTGATGGCGAACGAAAATGCCGTAACGAACATCGCCGACCTGTGGGTCGCTGCGGCGATCAACGCTGACAACGAGAACCCATTCGAGAGCGATGAGGAGTACGACGAGGACGACGAGGACGACGAGGAGGCCAACGGCAACACTTCTGTCGATGAAAACGACGAGGATATTTTTGGCTCGCCTTCCACTTCCACCCCGCGACGCAATCGCTTCTCCAGGCGCATGTCTGCAACCACCGCCCAACCTCCTGCTCACCGACCGTCCTTCAGTGCCCCGCATCCGCCTGCTTTCGACGGTTCTCCACGTCCTCCGGCCATCGGTCGTCGGTACTCCAACCTCCGCCGAGGCTCCTCGTCGCTCTTGCGGCCAGGTGCGGACATAGACGAGCTTCCGCAGCGCCGAGCGTCGGGCACGGTCCCGACGATATTTCAGCATGCCGGCGTGCGCACTCCGCCCGCCGTGCTCGAGGCGCAGCAGCTTCTGGCGCAGGCAGAGGCTGAGGAGCTCGACGCACTCGCTCCGATCGCGGAGGGCCGGCAGGCG
>CCBP010000023.1:15903-41014 GCA_000765035.1 Trametes cinnabarina
CCTCTTGTATAGCCTCGATCGCATGACACGCCCTCTTGATCGCCTCGCACCACTTGAGATCCTGATTCCTCTCGTGTCCACAAACGCACTCCGGACATTTATCCGGAATTTGATGTCTAGACGACCCTTCCGCGTGTTTCTCTACTCTTCGCTCTATCGCTGCCTCGCCCGTCTCAAGTTCGCTGTCTCCATACCCCTAGCCGCTCTACTTTATGATACGCTTCGCAATGGACGGATTCGATCACAGTATCGGTTTTTAGTTGTGCGTCTCCATCAATGGTGCGCTCGTCTATATGAATGTATGATATACCAGGAAGTTCGCCCTTACACACCATCGTACAATCAAGGGGTATAATCAATCTACATGGGGAGGCTCGATACGAAGGGATTCGCGCTGAGATGAATATCACCGAGAAGGAATACGAGAGACATTTGAACGGAAGCTATCGGTCTATCACCACACCAGATCTCGTCCAAAGGAACCGAGCTAGAATATCGAAAGAGTCTCAAAAGCGTCCAACTCCGGCAGAGACTGCAGAGCCATAAAATCAGAGAGCGGGGCCAGCCCATCCGAACCTGCGTCCACAACCCCGATTCTCTCACCAGTGGCGACGCGGGTATCACCTCCGAAGCCCGCAAAGAAAATACCATCTTCGGGTTCGCACCCATCGTCGACACCGGGAGTTATCAAAGTCTCCGCTTCTTCATCATCTTCGTCATCATCGTGGTAGAATGCAGGGGGAAGCCTCAGCGGAGCTAACCGCGGCGCGCGGGGAAACGATGGTCGAACGCGGTCGGCAGACATACGCTCACCGCTTCTTTCCCTTGAGGAGAATCTACGGATGCGGCGGTCAGACGAGGGCTCCTGGGGTTGCGAGATAAATGTCAAAGGAACGAATACGAACACGAAGGGCTAAGAAACCGGGGCACGCACGGCTGAAACCGAGTCGTTCTGCTGCTCGTACGAGTTACTGCCCGAGCTCGCAGGGATCCACACTCCAAACAGTTCTTCATCGTCAAATTCTCCATCAGCATCAAGGTCTTCGGCATCATTGCCAAACATAGTCCTGGACGACCAAGCTGAAGAAGCATACTCAATGCTGTTAGTAGAGCTTGTGTCGGCCAGGAGGTCGGGTGTGTGCGGATGGGACCCGTCATACAGATAACTTGATGCTGAAGGGCTCGCGATGATCGGATGATGAAGAAATGCGTGTGGGTGAGGCACCTCTATCGGAGAAGTGTAGGGGCTATCCGAGTACACCGGCCACTGCGTCGGATGGACATCCAAGGAGAAATCGAACGCGGTTAAGCCAGAGTGAGCAACGACCGGCATTGCGAATGGAGAGGAGAGGTACGGTTGAGGAAAATCTGTTACTGAAGCATTCGTCGTTACCGGGAGATGATTAACTGGAAGTCCGAGCGATGGAGGTATGCCTGGAAAGTCCTGTTCGCGTTGACGCCTGGCCGCATCCTCTCGTCTCCTCTCAGCATCGCGTAGAGCGCGCTCGATAGTTTTGCTGTTTTTGTTGATACCTACGCAATAAGTCGTTGAGTACGAAGCTGGACCTTGGGCAGCGCGACAACATACCTTTCTTCCAGTCAAGTCCGGTTGCGCCCCAGTGCCACTTGAGGTGGATGGCAAGACCATTTGGTAGGGAAAAGGTGCGTGGACAAAAGGGACACCTATGCGGGTCCCGAGAACTAGTCTCCGTCAGCGCTGTCGGGAGTTCGGATTGGTGCATACTCTCCGGGCCACGCTTTCTCTTGGCAGTCACTCGGGTAGACTTTGTCGCCAGCTTGATGGAGTCGTAAAGCGCAGACCAGGGAGCGCCTGTCGTGAAGGGATACGATTGCTTGGGCGGAGGTGGCAAGGAGGGATACGGTGGCAAGGATGGTGCTGATGGATAGGATGCGTCAGTGTCCTTGGTAGTGGCGATGCGACCAACGGACCGGGGAATGGGATGTAAAGTGGACGCAGGGTACATCTTAGAACTCAAGCCGAGCGTCGTAGGTAGGCGAGTACGAGGTGGATACACGGCGTTCCCTGTATTTAGAGGAGAGACAGGTACGTAGACGAGACGGCGATGAGCATCGTCCGAAGCTGGGACACCGATTGGCGGAGAAGGGCAACATGAGGTTTGGGAAGTAGACGGAAGATGACCAATGGATTCATCAACGCTGATTGATGCTGACGGAGCGGCATTGCAATCAAGGTGGTACTGACTAGCCTGAGAGGGATGCGCGAAACGAGAATGGTCAATCGGTCTGGCAAGAGGTGGCGTAGGCAGGTAGCCAGGGCCAGTGAAGATCGGAGTCAGTCCACTGGTCAAAGGACGTGCATACACGGGCTTGTCCGATGGAGACGCCTGCGTCCGACGAAGTCTAGAGGGAAAAACACTGTCTTGTCCAGAATGCCCATTGGATGGCGGTACGTCCTGAGGCGCATGCTCCAAGTTCGTTGAAAGGAAGAAGGGTGGGGAGAAGCCCTTCTGAGGAGAGGCAAGTTTTTCCGGATCTTCAGGCTCTCGACGTGGGTCAATGATCGGCAGAGATGGCGGTGTGTTCTCGTCTGCGACATTTGGAACACGCATTGGAGTCGGGATGAAGCTGTTGGCTGAATGCGGAGGCTTGACTGAACACAGGACAGGCTCTGGTAGGACCAACACTGTCGCAATCGGTGTGTGACGGGCCTCGGTCTTGAACGGACGTCCGGTTGCTGCTGTTGGGCGCGTCTTCTGAGGGATTGTATTGACCGGATCGAGGAAGGTGAGTCTCCAAGGCTGATCGGACATGGCTCCTGGGCCCGTTCCTGGAGATGTCAGACCATCTCCGGGAGGTGTGGCCTTGTCCACGGCTGTCTCCTTGGCAGTCGTGCACATGTGGAAGGACGGGTTGCTTACCCGGAAGCTGAAGAGCATGGAACGCGGAACGTCCGGAGGCCACATCGTGCGGCCCGGCGGCGTAGCATTCACGCCGGCGCCGTCGCTGACTGCCTCGGGAGAGACAGCGCTGGGCAACGGCGGTTTCCGGGCCATTTTTGCAGGTTTGGCGTTCCCGGTCCCTGTGACGCCGCTCTCCGATGACCTGCGCTTTAGAGAGGGCAGTGCTTTAGTCTGGGAGCGAGTACGGGGGTATGACGGGCTCTGTCGAGCGGCTTGAAAAGCGACATCCCCGGCTGGTCCAGCCTGAGACGCTGTTTGGGCCATCGCCGACAGATGTCCGCTACTGGTGGTCAACAAGAACGTGAGCATGGGATGAACCGGTTGAAGAGGACACGCACGATAGAAAACGGCGGTGAAGATGGTGGGACGAAAGCAAGGAGCGAGCGAGCGCAGACGACAGACTTGGTAAACATGACGAGCGAGGGTGAAGGGAGAAAAAAAAGTCGGAGAATTGGGACGAGAATTCTCTTCACTGGCGCAGAGCCTGTCATTCCTTCGCGTCGATCGTGGGCGCGTCCCATCGACATCCACTACACCTGCCTTATTCGGATGCTCTTCCCGTGCTTTCCTGCGACGGCTTCTGCCCCAACGCCCGGCCGCGCAATCCTCAGAACATGACGCCACTGACGCAGAATACGCCGACGGGGCGATCTGTACGGGTGGAGGAATTTGCCTGGTATTCATAAACAGATCTGCTAGTACGAAAGCACCCTAGACAGATAAGCTATGAAGGTCCTCTCTCTGGAGTTCGCGCGCCGTCTCCAACTGCTAAAGCTGAAGAAGAGACACCGGCGGCGGAGCTGGCACTGGCACTGGCACTGGGAGAGCTCGAGTGTTGCAGCTTCTCCTCCCGTTCGATCTTCGAGCGCCCTGCGATGTCATGAACGTCACCCGACAAATTCAAGTCAGCTCGGCATCCCATCTCTTCGATGTGATACAGTATGTCAGTGTTCTCCGACCGGGAACCACTCACAGTCCAGCTTCTCAGACGATCGCTTTCCCTGCGCTTCTTGCATCGCTCGACGCTCGTTCACCCACTTGCGAGCGGCGTAGTAGCTTCCTCCAGCCCCAACGATCAACGCTCCCCAGCCCAGCAGCTATTTCTCGTTCAGAAGTCAAGGAGGCAGGTATGGAGCAAGCATAGAAAGCTCACCGTGCTCTTCAGGTTGTTCATATTGCAGTACTGTACGAGGAAGAGGAGAGTTTGTGTGCAATGTGATCGGGAAAGTGGGCGCTTGCGAAGGGCGTCAACTGCCAGCAAACGAGGGAAAAAGATGCAAAAAGTTTAGCAACTCCTGGTTTCGATCCAGGGACTTCAGGGTTATGAGCCCTGCACGCTTCCACTGCGTCAAGTTGCTGTGCAAGAGGCTGGCCTGTATTGCTACCTCACGCTAAGATGGAGATACAAGACTTGGCGAGGATGAAAGGCTGGCCGATTTGAAAGTCTGTCTGCCTTGCAGGTAACCTAAAAGCACCATACGCCCCCGCAAGAGTGTCACTAATTCCTGATGCGGAAGGAACCGAAGCGTCCGAACCGACACGGAGCTTGCTGACCATCTATATCGTTCCCGACGGTCTGCGTCCTTGATTCGACGGACCAGAACGCGGGCCACTCGGGAAGGCGACACAATCGCCATTGATTAATTACTGGCATGATGACTCGTTGAACCACGCAAGGACTTACTTCAACTGGTTCAGCCACATAACATGACATCTTGGAGTGTCGCCGACGGGGTACTGCTCACATTCTAAAGTTCTTGCGTTAACCACTCCGCTTCTATGTATAAGCAGGCCTCATATCCCCTCTCCGCCGCTCAGTATAGAGTACTTAGCGGTAGCAGTCCGTTCTCCTGCGCAGAGGGCATCATAATCTCCCTTTTGAAGTACTGTAGCCTGGAGATGCCGCGCTCTCACGTCTTGTCACGGCGTCTTGACCCCCAACCTTCTCCTGCGTTGTTTCTCTCACCCGGGAGTTCTTGGATACGGAATAGGCTTACCTGTGACATGTGTGCTTCCAGTGGTCATCTGACTCCCTTCTGCATTCCAGTCGACGTCCATGTGGGAGCCACTCGGCCGCGCTGCTCGCAACATTTGCTTCAGAGAAGGTAACGAAGCGTTCCTGCTGGAGAACATCCTGCGGATGGGAAAAAGGTGGTCCCCAAAACGCGCAAGATGAGCGTCGCTGTTCCTGGGCGGCCTTCATACAAGGGCTATTGACGTGACACCTGATGTCCACACTGTGGACCCGGAGGTCAATGGTTCCCTTTTACTTGTCGTCCCATGGATAGCCCAGTGTCGGCGTACGCCCTGGCGTTCACACGTACGTACAAACGGTTTGTCCCTTCGCTCACACCGGACACCTCGTCCTGAAGCTCACTTTCGTTGGTGTCCAGGCTTTAGCTGAGATGGCTGCGCTCGTGGGGACCCCCTGCAGCCACCTTACTAACGCGGAGAAACCGACCGTCTATCTTGACCCCCATTGCGCAGCGTGATACAGTATCAGTACTCCCGCGACGCCCCCGGAGGCGCGTTACGTTCACCTCCACGCGCAGCCGAATGGGCGCGACAGATACAGATCAGCCTTTCGGGAGCACTAGGCGCAGCGCGAGCAGTCTGCGCCAGGCACCGCTCGCACCTGCGCTCACGAGCGCGAATCTGCCAATTCAGCGGTGGTCAGTGAGGCCCATGTGCATGAGAGGTTTATGCCCGTTACGCAACGCGGTAAGGCGACGGGTCTGTAGCTTCCCTGTGTGGTACGTTTCTGGTGCATCCGATAACCATCGTGCGCTTGATCTCTGCTGCTCGCGGCCCATGGTCTAGCGGTGCTGCACGCAGCGGTGGGTGTCTGCACGTCGTCGACGCTCCGGGAACTCCCCCCGCCCCCCCAAATTCAAATCCTGTCGCATGCTATCGCACCAAGCCTTCGGAGACTTCTATGACTCCACTGCCATTCAGATGCCCCACGCATGCACTTCGCGCAGGAGATAAGATGCAAGAACCGATGCTATTAGAGGACTAAATCAAGCGATGGTAGAGTTTGAGAGGCGACACATTGCGTGATTACTATACGTACAACCCACGCGCGTCCGCCGGTGCGTCACGGTCCAGGACGGCACGGTGAGGACGAGGGGAATGGATAGAAGGGCCGGGGGTGATAATATACAAGGTTCCTAGACGAACCCCAGAAAGCTCTGATTCCAAATCCAACGTGAAGTGAAACTTGAACATGAGGCGTGCGTGAGGGAGAAGATGCTCACGGTCGATAGGGAGAATCATCGTGTGCAAGAGCGAGATGTGGAAAAGACATCAGTGCATGGAAAATATCGTTACAGTCGCGACGGCATCGCGTCCTGAGATCGCAACCATTGGCCATCAAAGCACAATCCACCTCCGCACGCGCGCGCAGTACGGCGAAAATATCGGGAACGACGAGCTCAAGCCTTGAGACCAGGATCGGAGCTCTTTTCGTCGTAGTCCTCGTGGCGGACCTCGGCGACGCGCGCGGTGGCCTGCTGGAGCGCGGCCGACTCCTCGCCGTCGAAGAGAGCAGCCGTTTCCTCGAGAGTCCGGCCCTTCGTCTCGATGATGAAGATGTAGAGGAACGCGAACTCGAACGCGAGCCAGCAGCAGTAAACAATCTAGGAGGGGAACCCACGGATCAGTCATATTCCCCACTCGGCGTGAGAATGGGCAAGACACTCACGTAGTACTTCCACGCGATGTTCTTCAGGGCGATGGGGTTTACATACTGGTTGAAGATGAGCGCGATGGAGATCGTGAGGTTGAAGACGTTGAAGCCCTTCGCACGAAGCGAGTACGGCAGAATCTCGAGCGTGTAGGAGACGATGAGGGGCGTGAACGCCAGACTGTCAACGATATCAGAGTCAACCCGTCGCGTCTGTACCATACCACTCACTCGTAGAATGCATAGAAAAGGAATATGAACGCGATGACGGCATGTGCCGCCGAAGGCGAAGGGCTGATCGCATATCGGGCGGAACAGATGGTCTGGAGGGTGAAGAACAGGAGCATGCCGCCGGCCGAAGTGAGGAAGAGGAACCGACGACCCCAGCGTTCAACCTGGAAGGACGCAAAGACAGCCCAAAACAAGTTCCAGATGGCGAGGATACCCGTGATGAGCAGCTGGATGGTACTGTTTGTGATTCCGATAGTGTCGAACACCTTATTGAGGTAGTATGAAACAAGACCGTTCCCAGACCACTGAGAGAACCATGCGATCGCCATGATGATCAGCATACGCCTCCGGTTGCCCTTGGTGGCAAAGAGGGCCTTCCAACCAACGTTCTTCTGGGCTATAAACATGTCAATCGCGATGCGCCTTGACCCTGTGGCTCGCACTTACTCTCTTGGTCGAGTTTGATAGCGGCCTTGATTTCCTCGAACTCGTACTGGACCAGTGGATCTTGGTCATCGCCATCCGCGTGGTAGTAAGCAAGCGTGCGCAACGCCTGAGCTTCCTTGCCCTTGCTGATGAGGAAACGAGGAGACTCGGGGACGAGGAATATAAGGAAGAATTGGAACACGGAAGGAATACCCTGAAGCAGGGAGGGGATACGCCATGACCAATTGTTCTGGATCCTC
This sequence comes from Trametes cinnabarina, assembly GCA_000765035.1. NCBI lineage: Eukaryota > Fungi > Basidiomycota > Agaricomycetes > Polyporales > Polyporaceae > Trametes > Trametes cinnabarina. The sequence goes on from CCBP010000023.1 coordinate 23,448, forward strand.
GAGGTCCCGTACGCTGTCCACGAAGCGCTGCAGAGATCGTTAGCATTGCCCCATTCGACCTTCGAGACCAAACTTACACAATGTTACCAGAGTACCAGAGGGTGTTGTAGAGCGAAGTCCACTGAGGCCGGTAAGTGGGGTATGAGACCTCAGTGACCAGCATGGGCGCAGAGTTGGCTAGTTTGTACCAGGCAGCGTGAGCACCATTCTATACGTAAACATAACAGGGAACTTACTAGCGATACTCAAGCCAAAACCGAGCAGGAATCTACAATGGTCTGTAAGAACACGACCTGAAGAGAACTTACTGGTGAACATACCGTGCGCCGATGAACTGGTGGATGTTCATGCAGGCTGCCTGCAAAGCAGCACCTGCCAACATGCAAACTGAACCCAGCCAGATGGTTGGACGACGACCAATGCCATCGGAAAGGTATGGTGCGAATGGATAGCCCGCCAAGGAACCAATATTCTTCACTTGCGTTCAGCATGCTACTCTAAGAGAGCGCCTAGATGGTGTAGGGCGCTTACCTGGATGGCGTTCAGCAGACCCAGCGTTCCTCCCTGAGGATCGTTGAAGAAATTCTTCCACGTATCCATGGATTGCAGACTGTTCATGAGACTGCCGTCATACCCGTTGGTGGAAGAGGTAATGACTCTGCAAAGGAAGAGATATTGAATCTCCGAATTTCATGCGCAGAGCGCAGGACATACAGGAGGACGAGCCAAGCATGGAGGACGATAAGCCTAACAACGACAGAAGGTCAGATATGTTGGATGGCAATTTCTAGGATGCCCGTACCTTCTGTTGTTGTACCACTTCCTGTTGGGGTCTATGAGGTGTATGAACCCGTCGGGAGAACTGCTAGGGGCAAGTGCGGGTCCGACAGCCATGATGAGCTGGCAAGAAGGGGTAGGTATCGGGAATAGGGACGAGCTGGGAAGAAGCTGGAGGACCGGACGGAAGGAGTGTGGAGGTTTTATACTTGAACTGATCACGAAGGAGGGAACGAGAGGGGCAGGTGACTGGGCGGACAGCTAATGTGGACGATTTCTCCAGAGATTCTCCAGTTTCCCCGTCCGCTTGATTACCCCGCACTCGGCCCACGGAGCTCATTGGCTGAAGACGGCTCGAGAAGACCCGGGCAGATCTGGCCAGGAACGCCTCCACGCCATCGCCAGAGCTCTCCCCCGTCCTCAAGCGAGGGGTTCCTCGGGTTCGCCGCTTCCCCCTGGGCTAATCCGCCCAACTCGGCATAGAACGACGTAGACGCTTCGTTCCCTAAATCCAAGGACTGCGAACATAAGGCGCATGTTCTCGCATGATAGAAAATTAAGCTGGTTCCGAAAGAAGTTGGTCATTCGCATGCGTCTGTTTCAAGTGCTCCAGATTCTTGTTTTCTGCGCAGTATAGACGCCCGGCGGCCTGTGGAATCGGGCTTGTGATTCGCCAAGTCCCGACCCTGCAAGGACGCCAGGCGGCTTTGTGAGACCGAAGTTGGATTGAACACAAGCATTTCGGCCATCTACCAGACTCTCGTGCGTAAGTCCGACGTTCTGAATGAGGCAGAAGTGCCAGAGAACAGCAAGAAGAGCGCAAGACGCTAGACAAGCAACCGTGTGGTACCGCGCGCTAAGACCCATTTGATCAGATCACATCGGTCCCAATATGGACATCAAGAATGATTCCGTCCTCCGAGGCGGCAGGAATGTTCTTCACCCCACGGGGTGACCTGGGGTCAGGAACACACCGTCCATTAGCATATGGAGCCCCACGCCTCCCACGAAAGATTACGCTTGTATGAAACAACGGTCGGCGAACGCGTTTCCTTCATGCAGAAATTAAACGATGAGATCAAGACTGAGATCACAGGTTGCGTGGCGGGCCGTCGGCATGTCTGTTCAGGACGTTCCTCCCACCACGGCCCCCCACAGGCTGCTACCGATCACTTGTGTATCCTCAATATGCGCTCACCTGGCCTCCCACCTCGCTCTTCTTACACACACAGTGCTGCGCAAAAATAGTCACATGCAGCCCTCGGTGCTTGTGGTCGATATGGTTGGGAGGGACAGCAGCCCTAGCGGGTTTGGTCGCAACCCTCTCCCCGCCGTCCCCGCCCTTTTCCATGCTTTCGCAGAAATAATGGAGAAACTCCGCGCCCAAGCAAGAGCGCCCTGCGCCACCGCCGCCCTAGACAGTCGTAGCGTTATGCTCGCGGGCTCGAAGGCGCGCCTTCGGAGTATTTACAGGCTCGCGACGCACTATCTGGTCAAATTCGCACGGAGAAACCGCACGGTGGAAGACGTAAAGCTCCTGGAGAGGAACACACCACCGTCACATCGTGGTGCCCAATAAGAACGGGAAGTTCCAGAAACTCGACACGTTGACAGTGGACATTGCGATGCAGCTTAGAGCCCGAGCGATCAATACACACGAGAAGATGTGAACGGTGATCCAAAGATTGTGTGTATGACATCTACAGATTCCAAAGACTAGAAGGAAATGAGCATCGTAACAAGATCAAGAGCGCGATATACAGAGATGGCAGGAAACGAATGTGAGAGCATCGATGTCAATGCGACTGGTCCGTAGAGGGCGGCGGTGATTCCGGTATCGGGCTCGTGTTGCCTGGTACACGGCCGCTAGGGGAAGACCCGCTCTCCGACAGCGTGCCTTCGGATGGATCAATTTTCCGCCTACGGCCGAAACCAATGCTCCACCCAGTGAAACTGGCAAGACGACTCGTCGCCGACGGTCCCGCAGTTGCACCAGCACCCAGACCAAGGCCAGCTAGAGAGCTGGAAGAGGTCGTAGCGGGCGAAGGCGCCGTCCCAAGGGCGGTTCGCGACAGCGTCACGGAATGCGAGCTCGTCCGACGCCGCTGCGACTGTGAGAGCAGGCTGACCATGCCGCCTGTGGGCGAGTCTTCGGGCGACGGAACGTAGGACCCGGCGAGCGCTCCGGGCATGCCTATCGTTTCTGAGCCCGAGCCTGAGCCTGTACCTGATGAAGGTGACGACGCCAGCGTCGACACAGCCTGTTCCGATATTGCGGTGGTGGGCATCGCCTTTGCGGCCGCCCCGGAGGATGCGACAAAAGGAATCCTGCCCGACGAGAAGCGCGACGAAGTGGAACCACGAGACGCACGGGACCCAGGACGGAGCGGAGACGGCTGGGCGGGGGCGTGGCTATTTTGGGGTTGAGATCCGGTACTGGGACGCGTCGGAGATGCGGGAGGCGGTGGAGGAGAGACCGTGGGAGATATGTCGGTGGTGGGAGGTGGAGAATGCACAGGACTCTCAGAAGGGGTTCTGGGACGGGGTGGGGGAGCATCATCTGTCGCTGCGGCCGACGTCACTTGCTCCGTCGGACCAGCCTGAGCGAGAAGGCGAGAGAGCGATGAAGGTCCAGCCGTAGGAGAAGAGTTCGACCGTGTCCGTGGAGTTTGCGGGAATAACCGCGAAGTTGGAGGTCGGGTAGCGCTGAAAGACTCTTCCACCTCTGGCTCCGGTGGCCCTGCTGGTATGGGCGAGGCCTCCGAGGCTGGAGGAGACTTTGAGATCGGTTCCGACCGCTTTTCGGCCGCTGGAAGCTTCTTGGAGGAGTCCCTTCGCTTCGACGAGTAGGACGGCTGTGTCCAGTCCTCCACCTCAAGCATGTAATACTTGACGCCATCTCCAAGTCCGTACGGATTTGTGCTCGGATCCTACACATAACGAAGAAGAGAATGCAAGAGATTAGGCATGGCGATAGGCGGAAAGAGCGGCCAATATAAGCGCCCTTGCTGACATACCTTGGAATCCACCACCCGCTCGGTGATAGATGTGATACGCGCAACTATCCATTCTCGCGTCTTTAGCTGTTCCGCGAGATGCCCAGTGGCTTGCAGGAAGTAGTGTGGGAACGACACTGCGACGAAAAAGGATAGTGATCAGGGGAGGAGAATAGTCGGATGTCAGGGCCTGAAAAAACCCCGGATCGTGATATTGTCCAGACTTACCGTTGAACGCGGCCCAGGGCTTCGAGACAGAGTTGCGCGTCGGGAGGAAGAGGGCTAGGTCGCCCTTGGCGAAGTTCCTGAACGAGATCTTGCCCTTTGCGCGTTCGCGGTATTCTTTGCACTGCTTCTGCCATTTCCGAATGGTCGAGCCCGCCTTTCCAATGGCCTCGAGGAAATGATCATGGTCGAATGCGCGTAAGGCTTCTAGGGCACCCGCAGGGTCAGATGGGTCGATGGGGAGAGGCTCGCCCGAGTGCGGAACAAGGCCATGGCGCCCATTGCTATGCGTCGAATCCGCCAAGTTGGCTGCGGCGGTGGTCTTGCTGCCCGGGTGGGTGATCATGGCTTGCACGGTCGTCAATGCCTTGACATGCGCATTTCTGAACGCGATCGCTACGTCGAGCAGTTGTGCAACGAGCCTCTCGCTCTCCTCCAGTCGATGCTCGTATTCGGCTTGAGACGCCCGACCAGCGCGCAGGTCCTCCCGCACGGCCCGTTCGTCCCGGCGAGCATCTCGAAGTTCGTGCTCGACCCGTTGAAGCTCCTCGCGAAGGCCAACAGCATCAGCATTCGCCATGTCGGCCTGTGCGCGCGCATCCTTTAGCTGACGCTCCGCATCTTCCAACGCTGCGCGCAGTTCTGAGAACTGATGTTCGAGCACGGCACGGTCACCGTCGGCCTCCGCGATGTGATCACGTAGAAGACGATCATGCTCGGTTGCTTGAGCGCGTAGAAGGCGATCTTTTTCTCGAGAAGCCTCAACGAGGGCACGCTTGACTTCATCGCTCTCCGAGCGTGCTGCCTGAATCTGAGCTTCAAGGTTCTCTCCACGCGCCCTCGCCTCCTCGAGTCGTCGTAGGTTGTTGGCTTGGTCCTCCAAGAGGAGAGCAACCTTCTCAGCATTGCGGGCCTCAAGGGACTTGACCGCCTCGAACTCCTCTTGAACCTGCGTGAGCTTCTGCCGTAGGCGTTCTGCAATGCGAGCCTGCTCCGTCGCTTCTGCGAGTGCGCGCGCCAGCTCTTGCCCTTTGCTGCCAGCTTCCATAGACATTTGAGAGTTGCGTTCATCGAGAATGCGACGCGCGTTGACCTCGCTCTCCAACTGCGCGCGAACGGAGTGGAGCTCGCGGTCGAGTTGGCCGCGGGCCGTCTCGGATACCTGGAGCGAGTCGCGAAGCGTGTAGATCTCCGCCTCCATTGCGGCCCGAGTGCGATCATGCTCAGCATCTTCCTGTGCCTTCTGCTGACGAAGCTGCTCCAACTGCATTGCGATTTCCGTATACGCATGATCGTCTTCCGTGGCTATTATGCGGAGTCAGCCTCATGCCTACCGCATGTACTCCGAGAAAACTGCATACCTCTTCGTCGGTGACTGAGTAACCTGGAGGACGAGAGAACTGGTACGCCAAGTGATCAGCACGAGCGGCGGTGCAGAAAAACTAGACTCACGAGAACGTTCAGCGATTCTATCGAAGCCTGCCTCGAGGTTATCCATCTTCCCAATCAGCTTGTCCAATTTTGAACGTGCTTCGGACAGGGATTCCAGCGCAGCCGCATCACGCGACTGCTCCGCGTTGTGTTGGAGGCTATCGAGGATATGTAACAAGTCTACATGTACATCAGCATGCCGGTGTAGAAGGGAACAGGTGGGTCTATCACATACCGTCGATGTCGGAGCGTTCTAGTGAATATGGGAAGTCGGTGCTGCCACTTGGGGAGAAGTCGATGTTGGGAACAGGATCATCGAGACCCCTTACATCGAATGGGAGCTCGCCCTGCACTTCGTTCCTGTATGCCTGTCGACGTTTACGTTCGTTCGATCTGTACTAGGCAGTCAAAACAATATGATGGAAGTCGACGCGAAGGTCTTACGAGAGCTTCGCCATGACCTCGAGGATACTCTGTGCTCTTTGGTAGAAGAAACGAGCTGCAGACATTCAGTGAAGTTCAATTGCGCATCAATAGCTTGCTGCTCACCGAATTCCTTCCGCCTCACAATCTCCACGATCGTTGCGCCATATGCGTAGAGCATGTTGTGCAGCCGGGCGATATGTGAGAAGCTTGTCTTAGCTCTGAAACTGGACTGTAGTTGTGACATGGCCGACGGCAGCGCCACCAACTCGGTATTTAGCTCGCTGATGCGCTGTATCGTGTAGATACATTGCTCCGTGTACCCATTCTAAGGTGTCATCGAGTGAGCTAGACACGGTGCGTGTATGAAGACGCTGGGCGTACCTTCACATCAACGATGTGCTGCAGCTCCAGTCGAAGAGACGAATCCAGTTGATGCAACTCTGGTTGGAGTTGTTACTACCGCTCATCGGATGGACGTGATTAGATACCTTGCACCACTTTCTCTGCCGAAGCTCCGGGGCCTGAACCGGAGGTTAGTTGGCTTCGACATGTTGCTGCGGTACTTACCATCGGAAGATGCGTTAATAGAAGACATCTTCTCCCAAATTTCTTGTGCTCTCTTGGCGATAGCCTCGGCTTCCTCTATTGACCTAATGCCCGTTAATGTACTGGTGCAAAAACGTTATGCGAATATACTCACCCACTGTTTGTGACGACATGCCTGACCTCATCGCCGCCACGAATAAGACGCGCCATCGCCTCTTGCACTTGCTCGAACCGCGAACGTAGATCTTCATGCGTGTTCATGCAGCTATCCGCAACCTGCCTCATCTTCACTTTGCTCACATAATCACCGAGTGTTCGTCCCCGCTCGCCGGCCTCAATTGCTTTCCGCACAGCGGCGCTGAGAAACTCCTTGTGGACCTTGACTTGACTGGCGATATCCAAGTCGGCATCAATTCCTCTGAGCAGCTTGGCCTGACGATCCAGCTCGCGCTGTGCAACGGCAGAAAGAGCATCGAACCCTTCAGAGGTAGCGAGAATGTGCAAGTCGAGTGCGCCAGACGATATTCGAAGGGCATTCTGCTGGTAATGCAGAGAGCCGAGTATGTGGTTGACTTCTTCTATGTGTAGTACAGCGGCTTGCAAGTAGCTGTTCGCCAGTTGTGATATGCGGAATGGAGGTGTCAAAGCTATGGCATCTGCAAAATCGTGAAGCGCGGCACAACGAGTTGAAAACCGGGAAGCCCACCTTCCACAGGAGGTTGCAGCTGTGCTTCGTAGTGCAAGTCATGTAGGACTTGATCTATGTCCATAGTGAGATATGCCTTGTTGAAGATGTATATTGTCTACGTGGGCGTTAGCGGGAGCATAAACGTCATGACGCGAGATGATCGACCTGGTCCTCTACTCCAGCCAAGTCGCGAATGTTGTCGCTACGCAAAGGGCGACCATCGGAGAGATATGCCCATATTGCATCTTGTGGTACACCGGATTTCTCTGAGAGAAACTGGTCCAAATCGCTCAGCCTGAAGTTGATAGTGAGTACTGTAAGCCCATTCGCGGACAGCATCTGGATACGGTTACGCAGAGATACAGACACTACACAAGCAGCAAATATGTACACGCAGCCTACCCGCAACAACCGCTACCATCACAGTCCACAGGTCCGAAAGAGCGTACGCACCTGTCCAGATCCCACAGCGAGACATCCAGCTGGACAACCGTCCCGTCCCCCGCTCTGCAGAGTTGTATCATCTTGAGTTCAGGCCGGCGATATGGACCATAGTCCAAATCCACGTCTGCTGCCTACCAGATAAGATCACTCGAAAGTCAAGCGCAGCAATGTAGCAAGTTACTTATGGCAAGACGACTCGAGAGGCTCAGTGCCGCAACCGCGCTCGACCTACCCGAGCGCGAGGCGGTCAGGTGACAGTGTGGGGTGGATCATGTGATTTAACGCGGTTAAGACTCAACACGCGTTGCTGCAGGCTGCAGCGAACCAGGTCTGAGCCTTCTGCTTGCGGCCACTACTAGCTCTTTCTTTGTCCACCACTACCAGCAGTCCAACAATTTGCTGGCACTCAAGAGGAGCACACTTTTGCGGTTGCGATCACTACTTGGTGCCATTGCTACTGCATACCCACGTTGTCAAGCTACAACGACCGAACTACGTAGCAGCTACGACCGCTCCAATTTCGCAGCCGCAGTGGATCGCAGGAAGACAACATCTGCTCTCAAGCGCAAAAGGAACGTTGAAGAAGACGGTTTTGAGCTCATGAGTGCTACCGTGACTGTCGCGCAGACGAAGAAGTCGGCCGTCCGCTCAACATCTTCCATTTTACTGTCACCGTCGAAAAGACAATGTGTGGATAAGCCAGCCGAGTCACGACATGTAGGTTCTTGCCAAATTGGTGCTGAAGATGATCAGGCAGTGGCACCAGAACCAGCTGCAATACACCGGTGGACGTTCACTCGAGCAGCCATTGCAGCATGTTTCGTGTGCGATGTCCTCGACATGCGCGAAAGTGGATCGAGAGGTATATCTTTTTCCTGCCAAAGTTTGGCGCACATACTGAGCTTTTTTGAGGGTAGACATGGATTACTTCTGGATTGGCCGCATTCCCTGTAGAACAGTCTGTCTCGTCGGTCTAGTAGTGGGCGTCACCGTGTGGGAGAAGCGCATAGTCTACACGATCGACGACGGCACCGCTGTCGTCGACTGTGCTCACGCTCAACCGCAAGCACCTCCCGCCAGCCCTGTCAAGTTGCATTGGAAGGATAAATCTCGCAGCAAGGGTGTCGCGAAGGCGGCTGGATCGTCTCTGGCCGCGTACCTGCCATCAGCGCGTGCTGTGCCATCATCCTTCACGGCGTCGAGTAAACGGGCAACTGCCGAGCCACCCCCAATGCCCAAGCCTGTCGCACGAGTAGGACAAGCCGTGCGAGTCGTTGGCCGGGTTATCTCGAGGCACGATACCCGTTCTTTGCTTGTCGACGAGATTTGTGAGGCTTTGCGGCTCATTGTGTTGAAGTGTGGCAAACTAATGTATATCCACACAGCTCGCTGTGCTTCGTCTAATGACGAACCTACCCATTGGCTCGCCGTATCTGAGCTGCATCGCACGACATACTATCCGCCCGAGAAGCTGCCGCCCTTCGTTTCGCCACCTCTCCCTAGTGCTACCAATCATGCTTCATCCTTTCCTCCTAGTCAGCCTGGGACGCCATCTAGACACGCTTCTGGTCAATGTATACAGGTTCCAGGGACGCCTGCATCATTTCACTTATCTATTGCTTCCCCTGCTTCAACACCCAGTACCGCCATCCCAGGGTCTTCACCTGCCAGAGCTACCGATGCACCACAGGTAGGTGCCATATACTTACTTCCTCTCAAAGGTCGCTAGACTGATGGTTTTTACCACTGTCAGTCCCCTGTCCGCCTTCGCCACCCCGCTCGTCTCCACACCCGAGATCTGACCGTGCACACGTTACGCATTTATATCAAGCATTACATGGATAACGCCCCTCCGCCTACGTGGCGCCGCCGATTCTCCCATTCGCGATCCGTCTCTCCGTCTCCGACACCTCGGTCCTCCAGGACACAACTACGACAAACTCTCGAGACCCCGACTGCTTCCCAGAAAAGGAAGCCTGAAGATCATGCGGAAGAGACCCCTCGACCGTCTCGCATGCGAGCAGTTCCGGCGCACGGGATACCATGCGAGTCTCTGGCTGGTGAAGATTCTAACGATTCCGAAGACGAGGACGAGCACACGCTAGACGACGACCAAGTTTATGGCTACACGCTGTCTCACCTCCGCCGCGTACCAGAGCTCGCCCTCCTCGCCCGGCGCATCGTCCAAGCCGAAGCGCACCGCCGCGAAAAGAGGCGCGCAAGAAAGCGAAGGCGGACACGGCCGCGGATCGCAGCCAAGCTCGCGACAAGGGCAAGTCTGCCGCATCCGTAAAGACGATTGCACCGATGCATGCGACCGCCACGAAGCGTCTCTTCCGCCAGGCAATCAGGACGTTATTCCAAGAGGGCGGAATCGTTCTCTGGGACGGGCCCATCCGGCCCCTCCCCGAGCTCGCGCTCGACCCTCTTGTGTCGTCCTCCTTCTCCTCCGCGCTCTGGAAAGCCAACGCGAGCACGTCGAGCTCCATGTCGACGTCGAAATCGCGGTCGTCGCGGAGCTTCCCGTCCTACAACGAGTGGGACGACGATCAGCCGCTGAGCGACCCCCAGCCCGGCGAAGAAGCCTACATCCCGCTCACGCCCGCGTACTTCTCTCGCGTCCTTGAGCGCGCCATCACGAGCATCATGGACTCCGCCTCCGCCTCTGCCTCCACCTCGGCGACAAGTTCCTCGGTCTCTCAGGGTCTCAGCGAAAGCGACGCAACTCCCCGGCCCTCGCGCGGCAAACCGACATCGCTCATCGAGCGGCTCCGCGCACAGGAATCCCAGAGTATCGCGGGAACCTATCCCTCCGGGCCGACGGCGGGGGAATTGCTGGCGTGGTTGCGCAACAGCGACGAGCGGTGGGCACGGGTAGGCTTGTGGTCCGTTGAGGAAGCGTTGGAGTGGGGGCGGAAGGAAGGGAGGCTGTGGTGTGTAGGCAAGGGGCGCTGGGAGGTCTGTGGATAAGCTCGAGATCGTTTAGGGCCTGTTCGGCAACGAGTGCGAGTGCGAGATTGCGGTATTTCCGGGAATCCCGGAATCTCCGTTTGCCATCAAAGTTGCGCAGAAAAATCCCGGCCAGCGGACCGATATCAAGCGCTGATAACGCAAAGCCCGAAAAATCCGGGATGTGCGACCTTCGAGTCGAAGCGGCAGGACGGAGGAGGATAGGCGCCGGAATTTCGATAGTTCGCGCATCCTCGCAAGTCATCCGAACGCGGGATTTTTCCGAAACCACCAGAAATTTGGAATCTCAACTTTATTTCTATATATGGGTAAGAAATACCGCAATCTCGCACTCGCACTCGTTGCCGAACAGGCCCTTAGACTCAGAGAGGGCGGCAGGCAGGTGATCTCTGATAGTATGTGAAAGCTATGTGCTTGCGTGAGTTTGTGCTGTAGTATCGCGGCTCACTGCACTGCGGTATCACAGTATCTAGATCTGATGAGGACGCAAGGACTCGCCGACCATTGTTTAGCGTACAAAGCCCGTCTGTCACTATACGAGCAGGATACAAATGCTTTCAGTACTCAGTAAATGACAAAACAGGGTCAAAATTTGAGAGCGTGCCGCCGGATAGTGAGCTGTTGGGTCCTGTTTGGTTCAGCGGACGCTGAGGCTCCTGCCGAATCCTTCCTTAACATCGATGGCTGAACGTGATAACTAACCTTACAAGCAACATCGACCCGGACGGAGTTGCGTCGACGTGGACTGTAACATTCTGCAACATCGAAGAGTACATTTTCCTATGCCGCCGAAGCCTAACCTTCTGCTGGGCGTCCTGCAGAGTCGAGATCGCTGGCAGCATTTGCAAATTTTACCAATAACAGCCATTGGCATCAACTGCGAACAGTACTTGCGAGTGCCCTTTCCGTCCTTCTGAACTACCACGTTCTGCACGACCACCACTCTAACAGATACGACCGTCAAAGTCATCATGAGGTGCACCCTGAGATCGTGGGTATTCCGAGCCTCTTCAATCTTGTCGTGCCTCCGAACTCACATCACATGGTATGCGCACTCAGATACTTTTATGGCCCTCATCTACGGGAACCCCTCCGTCATCCTACTCGGCATGCTGTCTTGAAAAGATGCTCCCCTCCGGCGGCTCGACCGCATCACCGGCTGGTTCAAGATGATGGTGTTGTTGGGTGACAGGGAACTGGACGTACAACCCGTTTCCAACGGCTACTCAGGAAATAATCAAGCTAGAGCGGACCCGCAATTGGAATGAATACTAGCATTGATAACGCAATAGCCAGCTCGTACTCCATGCAGAGTCTGTCCGTGTGCGTAATTGTGCTGCGCGCCACGGTCAGAAGACCCGCCTGTGGCCGGATTCGCACCGCTGAAGCTTGGTTTGGCAGATTCAAGATGTATGTATCATTTTGGAGGCACTCCAGAACACTCCGAGTCGTTCTATGGGTTATGCCGGCTCGGCATTGAGCTCGCTCTGAGGCCTGAGCAGTGTCCCTTTGAGACGTGTAGTCTTGTAAAGGCTGTGTCTGCGGCTGTTCTCCGTGTGACGGCGCAGACATAGAGTTTGCAATTGTCCCAGCACTTCCTCGGCGATACTAAAGGATGAGTCGGACACCACTTTGCAACTCGACATCCGTTCACGACCCTGTACTTACAATTCCTACGCCTGCATAGCAGTGTACTCGAATCGCCATGCCAGTCACCTTTCCGGTCTCTCCCGTCGCAGCCCAGGCTGTCCCCTCTCCCCTATACCGGCCCATGACGGACGCACAGATCCTTGCCAGGGCCTGTGAGGCCCAGTCCCGGCGGGTCAAAGAGCTGCTGCAGAGCTCGATCACGGACGAGGAGCGACCGTCGCTGCTCCCCGAAACCAACGGCTTTGTACGCACCGTTTTGGAGGCGTATGCGTCGCATCGTCACCTGGTGCTTCGGTACGTGGATTATCGAGGGGCGTCCGTGCGTGCCAGCAGCGTTCTCATGTGGATCATAGGCCGGACGATGTGTGGATGGCGATTCTGACCCAGCTGTCCTTTTAGTGAGTTTTTCATTGCGGTCCTGTTTGCATCCCATGGCAGAGTTAACCTTACTACCCTGCGATAGCGTCAACGCGCATGCTGAGGAGCTCCGTGAATACTTCGTCGCCCACGAGGGCAAGAAGGAACTTATCGTCGAGGCTGTAGGGAACCGCTACAGCGTCGATTTTGGATACCTCTCGCGGCGGATGACGAGGGAGATACATGAGAATGTGAGCACACCCTCTCGCTGCCAAGTTTCCTTCCATCCTATTCCCAACGGCTGAAATATGACATCTGACTGCGAATCCAACCGTGCCGGCAGGTGGTAGACAGCACACTGGTGGACTGGATACTGCCTGACTTCAGCACGACGACGACGAAGGATCGGACGGTCAGTGCGGTAATCATGATGTCCACGCTCAAGGAGTGAGTGGGCGTTCTTTCCTCCGCCGCCTCTCAACCGGCATCTGTCCTAACCGCCTACGCGCTCAGATATTTCGTATATGGATTTGTGCTCACATGCGGAATTCCTACCATCACACTCCTCGGCACCCAAGACGACTGGCAGGCGCTCCTCCGCCGCCTCGATCGCCTCCCCATGCTCGGCGCCGAGCCTGCCGCCTGGGCCCAAATGCTGCGCCCCATCCTGCGCCGCTTCGTGGACGTCTTCGACAACCCCGAGCAACCAGATCTTGGCTTCTGGAGGAGTGTCGTGCATAAACACAGTGAGGGATGTGGCGAAGACGTTCTGAGTGGGTGGGTTACGGCGTTTTGCGTATGGGACCATAAGGGCGTGTGGAAAGCAGGGAAGCTCCCCGAGCGCCCTGAGGTGCACCGTGACGGCAAAGAGAACGCCGCAGGCAAACAGGAAGCCAACCTCGGACGCGTTGATATTGATAGGCGATGTAAGTCGGGTTTCCTCTCATTCTGTGCGACCCCTAGAAAGCAACTAATAGTACGTGTTCACCGTTCAGTTCGATCCAGGAGGGAGTATATGCTCGACGGCGTCCAGTACTTCACCATACGGGTCCAGGACATCCCCGCAGGCTATTGCGAAGTGGACGTCACCGTCAATGACAACGGCGTCCGCCTCGACTGTAACATGATCGCAGGACATGTGGCGTCGAAGGTTCTCAGAAGCGAGCCGGATGGCGAGAAGAATACCCTTACACCTTCGGCTCAGTGGTTCATTTACGAGAAACGTAGTAGCCCCATGCCTAACCACATGCCTTGGCCTCAGTTGTTCAATCATGTATAAGTGGTGGGATTCGGTGAAGGTGGACATACTACTGTACTGTGAACACTCAGTGTACGATGCTCCGGATGATTTGTTTGCCAGGAATTGGTACAGCAGGGAATATTGATGGCAGTCACCAGTGGCAGTGGCCGAAGTGCGCATCGAGCCGGTTCAGTATAATGCGAGACTGAAAGCCATTTAGGTGTGTTGCAATCGCATGTCCGGGTAACGATGCATGAGCAATCCCTGCCCGAACCCTATCCAGGAAGGACACATGCTAGAGTGATACCTGATCACTATTGCAGACGAATCACAGATAGGTACAGAACGAGGCAAGGAGTGTGCTAAATATTGTGGAGAGCGCGATAGACGGATAACGTAGAGCATGGAAGAGGATGCACAGCTAGCAAATACGACAAGCAGAGAACGGCACGTCTGGTAGTACGAATCCAGGAATGAGAGGATATAAGATGTGAACAAAGCAAATGATGATGTACAACATCATGCGCACGGTGGTATGTCGAGGCGCTTCGAGCAGCTTTGCAAGGATCTACGCGACGGGAGTCAGAAAGCGGACTTGAACACAACGATGTCACACACATCACCTATGCCATCATATTGTTCAAGATTGCGGGGTCCACAATATGCTGGCCAATCATGGTCTGCACCGTCGTCGTAGCCGGGCCCGCCGCTGGTTGCTGCTCCTGTTGGGGCTGCTGCTGCTGCTGCTCCTGCTGCTCCTGCTGCTCCTCGTCCTGCTGCTCCTCGTGCGTAACTGCACCCCCGCCAGCAACATCCTCCACATCGTGCTCAAGCCTGTGCACACCCTGAGCGACATGGGCCATGAAGCGCGAGAAGGCGCTGCGGAGGGGTCTCCAGACACGGCGAGAGGACTGGCTGGGGAGGTTCGGTGCCGAGGCGGTCGCGTGGGTGTTTGGGGCGGGGTGGAAGAGTTGGGTGCCGTGGGGGAGTGGGGCAGCTGAACTGGATGCGTTGGGGTTCTGGACTAGGATGAAAACAGTGTTAAGGGTCTGCCGTATGGCCTTGAGGTCGTCCGACATATTGCTCATTTGCGTCTCGAGCTTGGTCATGCGGGTCTCGAGCTTGGTCATGCGGGTCTCGAGGGTGTTCAAGCGGGTGTCGACGATGGTCATGCGATTCTCCATGTCGCCCCTGAGGTTGATCATCATACTGCCGAGGTTGGCGAAGCTACGCTCTGACTTCTTGACGTGTTCGTCAAAATTCTCAGAGAGTGTATTGACTTTCACGGAGAGCGTATCGACTTTCACAGCGAGCTCATCGACCTTCTTGTCTGTAGCTTGGGTAGTGGCCTCCAAAGAAGCAACACGGGCAGTGATTCCCTCAGGCAAGGAGGAGGTCATAGAAGAGCGGTCTGGGAGAGAATGAGCGTCATCGGAAGCTGAGGGCGTGCCATCTGAACCCCCGAAGGTGCGAAAGGAGGGGGGATGTACGGCTACGTTGTGGATCGATGTCATGGTCAGCGAGAGAAAGACGGGTTCAAAAGCGAACTTACAAGAGATAGCCATGAGGCGCAGCTTGTCCTGAGCGATGGGAGACGCGTGGAACGATAGCTGGACGTTGACGGAGTGGGAGGGGGTAGAGAAAGAGAACGAAGGGAGGGTGCGGAGGATTATATGAGGCCGACTGGAGTCGGATTTATCGATAAGGCCTGGCTTCTGGTTCGCAGGGGCCATGCTGGGCGAGCAAAAGACAAAAGGACGATCGTGGAGGACAGAAACGGGGCAAGAGAGGTGACTCGGAGTCGCAGGAAAGGTCAGAAGCCAAAGCACGCGGTGTCAGAGTCTCGGTGAGCGTCGCTCAGTTCTGTTGTGTCCTGTTTGGTCCAACGGCGCTCCGTCCCTGCGGCCAGCGCTTGCTCTCACGACTCTCGCACGACGTACACAAGTACGGCCCGGCGCACCATCCTGAGCTAGCCTCAACGATCCTGCAGGTTACAGACGAACCCCTCTTAACCCATACCTGTCGGGAAAGGGCCCAATCTATGGGTTTTGAGGGGTTATGGGTTAGGAGGGAAACACGTGAATTAGCGCCCGTGGGCACGAGCACGTAGTTAGTCTGTCCGTAGCTACTAGTTCTTGGAGAAATAACGTGTTATCGAGGAGTCCTTCAGCTGCCGCTGTGCATCGATACGCATCTGGCGCGTGAGACTTGCGAGAGCGGCCTCGACTTTGCGAGCAGACGGGTTATCCATTGTTGATGCTGCTTGATCCAGCATCCAGGCGTGCTTGCAACTCAGCTCGGCGGGAGGCAGTCTGTCGTTCGAGTAGCTCATAAGCAGCTTTCAGCTGATTGAGGGTGATCACGGGCATGATACGCGCACAAGACAGGAACGAACACAACAGACAGACAATTGGCGTTGGAGTCACGGTCGATATTCTGTATTCAGACAGCGGATTGGGCAGTTTACGTAAGCACTCCCTATGGGTTATACCCTGCAATTTGGCTATGGGTTATCGGTTATGAGGGGATTATGGGTTATGGGGTCGATTTCCCCCTATCCCAACTCGGGAACGCCAAATTTCTATGGGTTATCACAGGTTATGGGTTTTGAGGGGCATGGGTTAAGAGGGGTTCGTCTGTACCACCAGAATGTCCCCCGAACCTTGATCGTCCTTGATCAATCACAACCACTAAAATGGCCGAGTGACCTCGATTCGGTCACTTCGTTGTGATATCTACAATAGATCACATTTGATCGTCTTGCGGGTGTACCCAATAACTGAACAATTGTGCCCTTTCCGTTCTTCTGACGTGCCCTGGCCGCCTCCTCGTGTGATTGCCTCTCAGGACCAACAATTGAAGACTCTGGGCGCGCACTCGTACCAAGTTCACGTCATATTCCATCTGATGTTGCTCAAATCTGCAGGCAGTCGCGCGCCGCAACCGTAACGAACACCATGCCTGTCACATTCGCGGTCTCCCCCGTTCAGGCGACAGAGGTCTATGGCGATAACGCTAGCACTGATGCAGAAATCCTTCGTGGGGCCTGCTACCCTCAGTTTGAGCACTGCAAGGAAATCCTGCAAACCTCTATCACCGAAGACGAGAGGCTTTCACTATACCCGCAAACGAACGGCTTCGTATGGACAGTGCTGAAGGCCTATGGGGAGCACCACCATCTGACTTTACGGTAGGTTCCTGACGGAGGAAACGGATAGTATGCCTCCGTCGTTGCTGATGATCTGGATGCAGACCGGACGATGTCTGGATAGCGATCTTGACGCAATTATGCTTCTAGTACGTTTTGTCGCACTGTTATCGCGGCGGGTCGCGTATACTCTGATATCCATGTCTCTGACAGCATAAACGCACATGTGGAGGAGCTTCGCCGATACTTCGTCGCTCACGACGGTAAGAAGGAGCTCATCGTGCAGACCGGCGGCGACCGCTATAGCGTCGACTTTGGCTACCTCGCTCGCGTAATGACGGAGAGGATTCACGAGAACGTGAGTAGCATGGCTGTAGTCATACATCTGATACTACGGCTATAAACCTCGGGATGACACTCTAGGTCCTGGACAGCACATTGGTGGAGTGGATCCTGCCCGACTTCAGCACAACGACCATGAAAGACACGACCGTCTGTTCAGTCATCATGATGTCCACCCTGAAAGCGTCGGTACCCTCGCTCACCTTATCCTACCCCACCCCCGAATTAACATCAACCTTCTTATGGCCCCCAGCTACTTCGCATATACCATGGAGCTCATCTGCGGAATCCCCTCCGTCACCCTGCTCGGCACCCAGGACGACTGGA
>CCBP010000023.1:59219-82415 GCA_000765035.1 Trametes cinnabarina
GTTCTTCGCGCCGTGGCGGTCACCAGTTTTCTAAAGGTCGCAGGCTATCAGGAGATACGTAGCAGGACTTGAGTACGACGCGGGCATACCTTGTGCTTTCCGAAGAGCGGCATCGTGTGGATTGCAGAAGTCAAGAGTTCGAGTACAAGTCGTTCGTTGGTGGGAGTGTCGTCGTCAAGTTCGTAACAGAGGTTGTGAGCTGACCGGGTCGAATTGGCGTCGATTATAAGCAGCCGTCGAGTGGCTCCAGCGCAGTCGGGGGAACAGGGGTGCGAGGATCCACAGCTCCAGGATGACGTTCCGCCGGGTACCTGGTAGGGCGCTCGCGGTCGTCATCCTGGACGTTGGAGTCCTCAGTTTCTGGACACCGTTGGCACAAGCCTTGTCAGACGCATGGTCATGAGACGAGAGCGGGTGGAGGCGTGTGCACTGTGCAGGTGGTGCGGAGCTACTGTAAGTACAGTTGGCCATGGGCTAGGCAGGTGTGACGACGTCGTTCATACTGGTAAGTAGTGAAGTCGGCGCCGCGGCAAGTCCTCTGCGCCCGTCTGTGACACTTACTGTCTTGACAAAATATATACAGACGGCACTCAAGTACAAGGTGGCCTAATGGATCCGGAAGCTTGGATGGGTCGCTCGACGACATGCATAAAGCAAGCGCTAAGTGGTTTGAGGAACCAGAGACGCCCATCATGGTGGTGGGCGCCAGAGATCTTGCCTTTCGACCAGGCGGCCTCCATTGACGCTACAACCTACATTCGACTTAACATTGCATTCATTCGCTGATGCTGATACAGACAACGGTGCGCAGGGCAGATGATCGTGTCATATTAAAAGGTATCGGAGGCATTCTACAAGTGTCTACCAGACTTTGAACGATTCACCAAGTTCTACAGTACCCCGCCGCCTCCGAATCATCCGCTACTTCTCGTTAGTCTCGCGATCTACCACTCGATTGTATGTTGCAACGCGCTGATCATACTGCTGGTTGTTTTGACACAAATATGTTTTCAGGATGTGCGCTTTTATTCCATCTCAGACACGATGTTCTGAGCGGCCGCGACTTGCAACGAGTCATGAAGATGCCCTCATGAGACTCAACCGTGTGCTCGCTACCACGCGCTCCCAACTGAACAGCTCCGTTACACTCGCCGGAGGGTACGCATAGCATGCAGGAGGTGCGATGTCTACTGTGACTGCAGCGTGCATACAACTGCTTCTATACGTATACGGGGTCTCTGCCCGAAGCTGCAGAATGCAGTCGTCTTCGCTTGATCACAATCACAAGTGAGCTTCCATCTATCCGAGGTGTATTTTTGCAGCTCATGACACTCTCCATCTGCAGTCTCGAGGTCTTGATCGCATGGCTAAGAGGATGTGATCCTTGGCGTCGTGATATTTGGGTGAGAGTGCTCCCTCGGTTCGGGCACCTGTCAAAGTACGGCTTACTGCTCTCGCACACGGCCCATCGTTACTGTGCAATTTACTGCATGGCTTCATGTACAGCATCGCGCTACCAACATGGTTCTCTGCTTGTCCAGATGTCCAATCGCCTGCCTACACCCTTGGGAGCCATGGCCTCACATGAATGTTGTGAGGCTTCGCCGATCCGCTGCAGCAGTGCGTGGAGCCTGCGATCATCAATCAACCATTGAATTCCTCCCTGCAGGCACCTGCAACGCCTCGTGGATCAGTATCCCTCCTTCTCGACAGGGACAAAGGCCGCGCCTTTGAGTCCTATCGCTTCCGGTATCGCCTCAGAGGTAGTTCGAGCTTCAATCAGACGTACGTTGCAGTCGACTTCTACTGCAACTTCAGCGCTTCTCGAGCAATTGGTTTCTGCTCAGATGCGTCAGCCCCGTTCTAAGCTGATGATTCATCGGTTTCGCTCTTCATGTCCGAGGTCCCCATCCTCGTGCAGCTTACAGAGCATGCCATGTCGATCACATCCCATTCAAACGGCCGACACCGCATCTTCCCAGCTGCAGATCGTGGATTCTCGCGTCGACTGCACCGATCGTTTGCTCGCGCTCCAGTTCGCAGCAAGGTCTCGCAGCTTGCGCTCAAAATCCGGACGAAGACAACCCATTTACGCTATGGCGCTGCCGTACATTGTGAGCCGTCCACGCCCCCATATCTGTCACCGCGTCCTATGGCATACGCACTGATGTCGGTACATTGAGTTGGATAGATGGAGCACGGGGTTCACCGTTCACGTACTTACTAGGCTTCACGTAACGCATATGTCCGCGCCACCCACTGGCATAGCCGTCGAACATCCAGAGTATTCTCATATTAACCAAAGCTTATTTGAATGCCATCTGGAACAGCGAAGCGAGGCTTCTGCCAAATGACACACTGCCTGACTGCGCATGCAGTCCCGTTCTTTGGTCGCATCCGTCCGCCTGGGCCGCAGTCACACATTGCACGGCACCCACGGGCGCCAAGTTGCTGCAGCTCTCTGCACCGTGACCACGTCCATCTAGGAAACCGATGCAGAGGTTATTCTAGGATCTCACTCTATGACTCTATGCTCCGACACATACACGCGTCATCTCGTGTTCTATGTAACCGGAATGCAACGTGTCTGCAGCTCTCATTTTGGTTCAACTTGCGAATGTACTCGTCCGAACACGACACCGGATGTCAATCTCTATCGACCGACCAGAGCTCTCACGCTCCGCTACTCAGACGTGGGGCACGAGAGGCATTGCAGGCGATACATGGTAGCACGATCGGCTCTCGATGCGCGTCCTCGCACGCGGAATGTAGTAAGCACGAGAATCGGGCACACATTTAAGATGGTTCCTTTGAGATGCGGCAGTCCAAGTCGCCTTCTCTTTTGCTGCATATGGCAGATATGCAGTAGACAATGTTCGGCAGCAGCAGGTCCGCTGCGTGACTCCGCTGAACTTCTACTGCAGCTGTTATATGAGGCGGTTGCACATATCTCGAGCGCGACGGCCGCTGCTATGCTCGCCCTCCCTCGCCCTCGTCGCTCCCCTCACCGTGCAATCCGCTGCCGTCATGCAATCATTTTATTCAGGAAACGCAAGCGCCGACTACTACCCCGAGGGGCACTACCCCGCGCCGTTCTCCGCGCCGCCTTGGTCGCCAGAAGAGTACTCAGTGGGTATAGGAACCCACACGAATAGCGTCAACTATCCGGTGAGTCCTGAGGCCTGAGCTTCCGAATTGGCCCAGTGTCGCTCACTTTCCATTCCGCAGAATACGGAGATGTCTGGCCAATTGGCCACATGTCCGACCGGCAGCGTCCCTGCCGGGTACTCTGGTGCCCAACAGGGCAGAGTGCACACCACCCGGCCTGGTCCCAACCCACAGAACCAAGGCAAGCTTTCTCATTCTCACTACATCAACCACTTTGATCCTAAATTGTGTCATAGACACACAACTGCCCCCTGTTGGGCCGCTCCCTGGTGCACTCTTGTTGTATCCAGGCTCAGGCTGGTTCAACCATGTGAGTGTGATCTGTAGATTCAGGATTTAAACTAATTCCCATGAAGCCTCAATACCCCCTTGTCCATCCCCAGCTGCCTCTTCAGCTCCTCCACCTGAGGCCTGAGACCTCAGGCCTTGCCCCCGCTTCTCTATCTGCAGATGAGACCTCTCTGTCTCCCCTTTCTCCAGTCTCACCTCCCACTGGGGTCCATGCAGGACCTCTCGATAATTATCCCTCTGATCAGAGGTATGAGGTATGTTTGCTGGATGCTCCAGAGTTTCACATCCTGCTCATCTTGCATCAGCAGACCCACATCCCATCCAACAATGGATGTAAGGAGAAGGCCTACAAATGTGATTGGCCCCCTCAACTACTACCGGACGGTAGATGGGAGCACTGTCACCAGAGTTAGTATTAGTCCTATAATCCCAGGAATGCTCAAGCCATTGAATGTGCTTACTGATATAACTTAAACCAAGGCTTCACACGAAAATATAACAGGAATAAACATATCATAGAGGTACATCTGAGAATCAAGGACTTCACCTGTGAATATTGCAAGAAGGGCTTTGGTCGGAAATCTAGCAAGAACACACATGAAAAGAAGTGTTCTGTAAGTATCATCACCTTACACCTATCATCTTAATGACCAGCTGGATTTACAGCATAAATTTAGGGGCAGATGGGGTGGAACAGACTGAGGGTCGAGATTTGTAAATGTTCTCCTGAAATGCATATGTTGATTTGGTTTGCCATATCTGAGCTCATTCTTGACTCCTGCCCAGAATATAGATGGCCAACCATTTCTGTTGTCCCCATGGTACTATGTACAGCTATGATCATGGGACAGTACAGCCAACTCCTCCCCCCCTACAGGCCAGAACATCTCTTCGAGCTCGATCACCCTTGCCCAGATCTCTTCAGCATGCCGGTAGGCAGAACTTCCAGGTGCAATGGGCAGTCTGGACAACATGACCAGTTCAGCAGTGAATCTCTTCAATGCCAATGAAGTACACACTCATTGACAATATGTTCCAGATTTTCCACAAATTGCACAAACTCGGGGCATGTCCAGTTCTCAACCAGCTGCTTGACAACAGGCAAGCTGGGGCCAGCGCATGTACTTGCATTGGGCAGCAGAGACTTGACATAACTCCAAGCATCAAGGTACACCTACCCGATCATCCGTAAGCTGACAGGAACAGCGGCTCGGCCCCGGCGGGCGTAGCAACCTTGCCAACTTACCCGCTCCATAGCCCACAGAAAGACAAGGCCGTCTTCCAACGACCCGAGCGCGCCAACCCGCGCCATTTCGGCGGTGTAGTCCCGCGTCGCCTTGCGCTCGCGCCACTGCGCGAACGGCGGGAGGCCGAACGCCTTCTCGACCTCGGCGAACATCGCGACTTCGCGGCGCACGTTCACCAGCGCGCCCGCGAGGACGTCGACGAGGTCGCCGTGGAAGCGCTCTTCGGGCGAGTCGGGCGCGTGCAGGGAGGAGAAGGGGACGCGCGCGAGGAGCTGGCCGAGGAAGCGCGGGTAGGCGTGCGCGGCGTAGATACGGTCCTGCGAGAGGTAGAGGGAGAGGAGCGCGGGTGGAAGCGTGCCTGTGCCCGCCGCGGTGAGGAAGGCGTGTTCTGTCGCCGCGGCGTATGGCCGAGGCGTCGAGAGAGAGATGAGGTGGGCGGTCAGCGGGACAGACATTCCGAGTGCGTAGGTGTTGCAAGGGTCGTCACTGCGACGAAGATACCTGGTGGTCAGACACAACGAGCCCGTATGATCCGTATCGCAAGGTGACAACCAAGAAAATCATGTCTACCAAGAGAATCATGTCGTGGGCGATGGCGCGATAAGATCTGATGAGGTCATAGCATCACGGGCTTAGATTGAGACACACCTTCCAGTGCGGTAACCTGAACCCCTTCTTAGTGGCCGGGACCCGCACAGAAAGCTCTCATGGGCCATTCGAGTCTATCATAGATAGCACAGAGTTCAGGGGTAATCATACGTTACGTATACTCGACACAAGTGAGAGAGAACAATCCAGCCCATTTCTTGCCACCGTCCGCCGACTCGACTCCCTCGTCCACCGCTTAGTAGCTCGATCCGTTGACCTGCCGCGCACGCCGCGATCAGCGCTAAGCTTGCCAAGCCGACGGGACGCACAGAGAAGAGAGAGTTGGCACTCACCTTGTCGCGCAGCTGAGAGATGAACTGCTGGTAGCTCGGCAGGACATCCGCACGGTCCTGAATGAGACAGCTGAGAGCCCAGAGACGGAGCGGGGGCTCGCCATCTTCCTTGACGACATACAGGTGAGGCCAGTACGCCCCGCGGCGCATCTCGCGCGTCTTCTGAATAACGGCATTGACTCGCTGCGAGAAGGGGTTGTCAAGCACAGGGAGCGTCGTCTGCATCAGAAGTGGACGGGTCAGCAAATGCCGGTCTATGTCACGATCATTCAACGTACCTTGCCACCGCGGAGGACCTCGTAGCTGGGGAGATTGAAGACGTCCATAATGAGCTGCGGCACCGCGTCCCTGCCGACCCAGAGGAAGATAGTCTGTCCATCCTCAATGAGGAATAGGCCATGGCGCTCGAGACGTTCTGACGTGAGGGGAAGAGGCTGGGGCATGATGACGCCGTGCTCGCCCACCGTGCCGCACTATATCGGTGGCAAGCCGTGTCAGTGAACATCACAATGTGAAGGCTGTGAGGAACCGACCTCTGGTGGCATATTGTGCAGGGAGTAGAAGTTCGGGTAAATGTACGGGATGAGCAATTGCGAGGGCAGCGTCGTGAGCAAGCACTGCGCATACGCCCGCAGGTCGGGCGGGATCTGCGCGCTCTGCCGGATACCAACCTACAGAAGCCATGTAAGCGTTTGGAGTCCTGAGCGTACACCAACACTCGATACACACATTCTTCAGCAGACCAAGCAGCAACACTGGGAGCATCTTCAAGTTCTCCGAGATGGCAAGCTGGGCGCTCGCACCGGCGCCTGCGGCGGTCATACTGGCCTTGTATGCGGACAGAACCTCGACCATCTTGTTGAACACCGCGTCGCGCGCATCCTCGAGCTTGTGCGTGAGGGAACGTTCGACAGCCTTGTTTGCAAGCAGGGTCGCGATCGCGATCTGGTCTGCTGATGCGAAGACGTCCGAAAGGTTGTTCGTCGTCGGCAGCGCAGTGGTGATGACCCGGATGCGACGCTCGCCTACAGGGCTTCGTCAGTAACCTGATATACCAAATTTATAATAGAAATCCGCGTACCGTAGCACGTAGTATGCAGAACGGCGGTTTGAAGAACAACAAACGGTGCGGTGATATTGTCCTCGATCTGAATCTCGATAGCGTAGGACAGATCCTGCGGCACCGCGGGCATCGCCAGCAGATCCGTCGACCGCACGAAGAAGTTTCCGTGGAACGCCGACATACGCAGATCTACCCACAAGCGTCAACAAACAATCACACACCCAGCGCAAGGGGCTAGCAAACACTCACTCTTCGATGCGCGGACACGCATGACTGCCTCCAGCATGATCGGCATGGCCAACACTTCACCAAACTCGTGCGCGAACTTGATCGCATCTTCTGTGCGGGCTGCGTTGAATGCCGGGTAGAAGTAAGTCTGGCCTGCGGTGTAGCGAGGCAAACAGGCTGTGATAACTAGTATGAGAACGGGCTTCTAGTCAACCTGGATGCACAGACGTACCAAGCGTCGCGACATCCTGGTACCCGGAGCTAAACAGGAACATGTCGACAGAGACCTGAGCGCGAGAGCACTCGATCGCAAACGTCTTGTAGAATGGCGATGCGGGTTGAAGAAGGGCCGATTCCTAGAACACGATATGAGCATCGGTTGATGAACTGTGCGAAGACATGAACGTACCTTGGACGTGCCCAACACTTTGGGATCTTCCCTGTTCTTGAGTGCACCAGCTCCGACAGACGGGAGACTCGCAGAAAGCACCTGGATCTTGCCCCCAATATGCGCCTACCCAAAGTCAGGTTGAGCGTAATCCTCCGCAAGCAATTCGCACTCGTACCATCAGCTTAAAGGCGGCTTGTAGGGCAGGTCCTAGCGCGCTTCCAATGGTGTGGTTGTCCTGGAACATTTCATTTAGCCTGCTCAAGAGGTTCTCGATCGCAGGGCGGCTCTCCGTCAAGTTGACCAGCAGATCCGTGGGTTTGGGCAAGAAGACGTCGTCAATGTCTGACATGACCAACATACTCGGTTCTGCAGCATCGGCCTATTAACTCAATTAGCCACAGCGTCTCAAAGCTCCTCCTTTGAACATACTGGAAGAGAGAAGAAGTGCAACGAAATGTCGAATCCGATGAAGGCGACCTTCGTCCTGTTGTCCTCGTTCGGGATACGGTCGAGGTTCTCGAGGATCGTGCGCGTGGCAGTCGCGACCATGCCAGACTGAATCGCATTGTGGCTGATGTCGATGAGGAACACGTACACCGCTGGCTGGGGAGGCCGGACCATGTACTCAGTGGGCGCGACGAACTCTACGACGCCGTGATTGAGTTCGGCACGCGCCCACCTGTCTCCAGGCTGGTTGCGGACTTGGTCCCAGTCGAAGAGTTGCGGGACCTCGTTGGACATGGAGCACATGCAGCATCGCCAGCTATATGCAATGAAGATGGGGATTCTGTCTATATGGTGAAGAAGGCGACGTACCGGTTACCACCGTCGATGAACTGCACGTAAGGGTTGATGTACGTTCTACATCTCCTGCAACGCGCAATGACGGTATCCGTTATGAGAGGGACGGGTTCATCTCCTTCCTTCAATGAACGGTAGGGCGTGATAATGAGACCAAGCGGGATCTTAGACTTCTGGAGAAGCGAATTGGAGGTGGGAATGGCATTGAGTGTAGAGCGCTGATACGAAGGGTCCGAGTTGGCGAACGGGGAGTTGGACAGGCAGGAGTTGGGAGGCAGAACGATATCCGGAGGGGGGCGGTGAAGTTCAAGCGGCTCCGGAGGTGCAGCCAAGAGGTTAGTCGTGAAGAGTCGAAGTCCCTTCTGGCCCACGTTCATGTGAGAGAACTGGTCCGCCAACGCGTTCACACCAGGAGGTTGGTACGCTGGACCCTGACCAAAGCCAGGCGCGTTGATATACTCGGGTTCACCCTGGGCGGGTGCGCCATAGTACGGAACTGCTCCAGGCTGAGGAGCTCCTTGTTGCTGCGCGAACTGGCCGTCCCCTGCAGCGAGGCCTGGAGTGAAGAGCTGGGGTTGCTGCACAGTGGGTGCGGGAACGGCACCATAGGCAGGGCCAGGAGGAGGGACAACGGTGTCCGCTCCGTAGTACACCTGCGTCTGGCCGGGTGCATACTGACGACGTTTTGTGTGATGAAGGGTTTGGGCCGGAGGAGGAGATACGCTCGCTGCGCGGTTCATGGCCTCAGGGTCCAGAAAGGGAGGTTCCCATTGCGTTCTACCCGTCGCGGTCTCTAAAGCGTTGTCCAGGCTCGCAACATTGTCAAGTAGGCCGGGAGATGCAAGACACTCACCGATGAAGAGGTAACGTTGGGCGTTTTGGTCCCTGTTTCTCCATCAGTACTTGTCGCATTTACAGACAAATGCCGACTGACCATTCCGCTGCCCATCCGGGAGGCAGCTGTTGAGCAGGGGAGGCCATGAGCGCGTCGGACGATGATGAAAGATGGGGAAGGATGAGAGAGAGGACGGAGGAAAGGGCTTCGGCGACACGCGACACGTCGTGGGCGCTCTTTCAGGCTGGCTACATCACCGTCTCAATCACCCACGCTGCCACTCCGTATGTTACTGCACCGCATCTCGTTCTGCAACAACTCTGCCACGGCTGCACATACATAGCACGATCAAGCACTCTAGCTCGACGCACCACGAGCCCTCCAAGCAATCGACATGGGGCGGTGACCAGGAATGCTGATTGTTCTTCTGGCGCTCTGCACATCAGCGTAACCTTGGACAATTAAAGCCGCTCACACACCTGTGCTTCTGAATACATAATCATGTGCAAAGCCGGTGCTTTCAAGTTGCACTCAGCTGACGGTGTCACTACCAGCCTGAACGTGCTCAGCTCGTTGTGAGGAACAAGTCCTCGGGGTAAGCACGCCCCGCTCTCTTGAATTCCAACTTAACTGACCTGTATGAATCTACGAGCGGAGGTCTAATCCTGATCACTACCTACCATCTATTGGCGTTCTCCTCACTGCCCGCCTTCACCGGCAGCGTCAACGACCAGCTCCTGCAATAGAAAGCGGCCGGAATAATTAAAAGGATCCGCAGCGGATGGTCCGCGATCTGACCGTGTTGCGAGATCGACGTTCTCGGCGTCGACTTTGTCCTATCTATCCATCGGAAGGCTAGCGAGCGCCGCAGTTGTACGCGTCCGGTGGAAGTCAGACAGCGTCTAGTTCGCCCTAGTTTGCCACCTTTCGCTGGGCTCTGATCTTTACCGCGACCGGACCTTTCACGGCCTCCAATCGAAGAGCATGCACTTTGTGGGTCTCTGTCTGCGTTGGCATATACCAGGCTCTCACACGGTGGTGGCAACTCAAGTTGTCAGCAGTACGATCATACCGACTCATAGATAGGTACTGCAAGGTGCTGCAGCACTGTTTTCACCCGCCGTTGCAATCCAGTCCGCGGAGCTTGGAAATCGGACGTTCCGTTACCTTGTTGCTCTAGGCATCACGATATTCGGGCCAACGTGAGCCTTCTTGTTGCGGTGCTCCGCTGCATAAATGAACAAGGTACGTCCCTATGACCCTATGCGTTCTCATTCTCACCATACATATACATGTTTGCCCGCTGATGCCTCATTAGAAATCGGGCAGACCCTAGTCACCAGAGTCTCATTGATGGGGCGAGAACAGGCACATGTACAAGCTCCACGCGAGTCCGCATCTCATGGCAACTTTCGTCGACTTACAAGCTACAGCCTACCTTGGGAGGTACACTCTGAATAACGATGCCTGACACGCACCAATCCTCTAGAAACCAGCGCACGATGTGATGTCAAGCCGGACTGTGACATATGCTATGAGCTCTCGAGGATGCCCTTTTTGGGACATAACTCGCCCGAATTTTCTGGTGACAAGCATCTGTCTCGCGATTGCGATTGGCCTCACTTATCGTTGTTTCTACAGTTTGACTCTCGGTCACGTCCGCCTGCTGTTCTTCATTCACGCCATCCTCGCGATTGGGCAGTCATCTGGCAAAGCCAGTGTCTTGGCCTCTTGGCACAACTGACAAATTTGTACTCGCTTTCGCAGTCTCGAACTTACCTCTTGGCTCGTCTCTTCTCTCGCTGGCGATGGTATCGCCATAGCCTCCATCGACGCTCTCCTCCGGCCTTGGGCGCAGTTCGTCGTCACCGTCAAGCGTGGCGCGTCCTTCCGCTGCAACGGTTTCGCAACCCCTGCACCCGCTGCATGGCTGGGTGTTGTCAGGCAGGATCGCCATTCTTGCCGTTCCTCACCCCCGGGATCGCGCTGAAGATGGTAATCTTGAATTTACAGCGATGTATTGTGAGTACGAGCATGCCGTCTTTAGCTCAGAGATATATTCCTGTGATTGCGACACTTTTGGGCTTTATTGCCGAGCAACGTACGCCGCATGGACTGAAGTGTACTGTACCACATGTTGGTGCTCTGAGCAACATCGGCCTCCTGGAACAGATGATTGCTATGCTTCATCAAGTATATCGAGACTGTCGCGACCTCAGGGTACTGTGCCCGCCGCGACCAACGCAGAGGGTGCGCTCAAAATCCCAAGATTCATGTATTGGAATGCAGTAGGTGTCCCGACTAACCTTTGTACGTGCAAATGCCACCGCAAGCCACGCACTCGTCCGCCGCTCTCAGCGCAAATTGAGCACGCGGGCTCTTGACTCGGAGTCAGCGAGTCGAATGTATTGCTCATACCGTGATTGAAGTTTCAATGACATCTATGACTCTATCTGTCATGAGGGTGACTAGCTCACCGGTGAGAGAAGTGGCGAAGCCGAGGCACTCGAATCAGCGAAATGATCTGGACGAAGGAGCATCTGCCACGCTCCCGCTCTCGGTTGTCATCAGCTCAATGTGTCTATGCAACCTTGAACTACGTAACTGCTGCCCCGGTCTCTCGGACTGTAAACGTATGCTCGACGTCGCACATACGTGGAGCTCTCAGGCTGCTACAACGCTCTTGCAGCTGACTCTACTGCGCAACGGCCACAACCATCTCAGCCCGTGCGCCACCACGCGCCGGCGTAATCTCGGATAAATCCATCTTGAATTGAGAGCAAGTGTGCTGCTCATCTTGACCTCCACCTTGTAGATATAAGATCTTCTCGACGTGGGTCCAGTGCTGCACTTTTCTTCTCTCAGCTGCATTACTGACTCCATCAAACCATCGTAGCATGCCAGATGTCGAGCTGTCCCACATACGCGCTCGATCTCCCTGCCCTCCCGATGAGCCCGTGACACCAGCGGCAACGCTCGAGGACGGGAAGAGGAATGGATACGTCGAGACTAACGAACTCAACAACGAATCTGAATTTAGCCATAACGCTCCGAGCCAGAATGTCTTCTCGGCTTCAACGCCGACTATGCGTCAGAAAGCGAGGATACAATTCGCGACGCTGTGCTTTTCGCTGTTTCTCGCGGGCTGGAACGATGGCACCACCGGACCTCTCTTACCTCGTATACAGTCCGTATATCACGTACGTTCTCCTTCCCTCCAATATTCATGACTCTTCTCATAATCTCATGTCTTCGCCGTAGGTTGGCTTTGCACTTGTTTCTTTAATATTCGTTTTTAACTGCGTCGTAAGCAACGACTGGAGACACGGCACGGAAGTGCGCTGAGTCTCTCCGTAGGGCTTTGTATCCGGAGCTGGGGCCAATATCTGGCTCACAGACCGCTTCGGCTTTGGGACAGTAGGTTACCAGTCCATCGTTCATGCGTGCCGGCTTGCTGAATTTCCTGCATAGGTTATGGTCATCGGTGCGTCTCATGGCCACTGATAGATGTCATGGGTCATAAATGCGCATATTGGGCAGGTTCTCTTGCGCAGGTCATTGGCTATGCTCTAGAAGCACCCGCGCCTCCGTTCCCAGTATTTGTCATGGGGTACGCCATCAATGGCTTCGGGCTCGCTCTTCAGGTGAAATTTTGCCAAACGGACGAGCTCCGTGTGTGATATGCTGACAGCAATGCTTAGGACGCGGGGGCTAACGGATTCGTCGCCTCGCTCAAGGAAAACGCAGCAACGAAGATGGGTATCCTTCACGCCATCTACGGTAACAACTTTTTTTTTTCCTGAAGAGGCCAGTCAGCCGCTTCCAGTGCTTACCGCTGTCCCATCTGTAAGGTCTCGGCGCCCTCTCGTCCCCGTTGGTAGCGACTCAGTTCGCGGAAATATCACGATGGTCTTTCCACTACCTCGTTTCGCTCGGCATCGCTTTGTTCAACACGGCCCTGCTCATCGCGGTGTTCCGTTTCAAGAGTCAGGACGGTTAGAACTTCTGCACCGTTGCCATATGGATCTCGACTTTGACTTCTGTTCTTCTCTACACCCATTGTTCAGCATGCTTGGAAGAGATCGGCCAAATGCCCAGCCACGACGACGGCAACGATGGCAGTGATCCGAATAAGTACCGGCAGATGTTCAAGCTGCGCGTCCTACACCTCATGGCGTTCTTTATCCTCATCTACGTCGGCGTAGAAGTCACTCTTGGTGGTAAGCACAGATCTCTCGGCATTTTCTCTCAGAGGGCCAGTAAGTTGTTGCCGTCTTCTCTCAGGTTGGATCGTCACCTATGTTCGACTGCTGCGAGGCGGAGGTCCTTCGTCTGGATACATATCCTCCGGGTTCTTCGGGGGTAAGCTCACTTCCTTTGCCGGCCGAACTAGATCCTTCTGACGATATGTCCAGGTTTGACACTTGGTCGCGTCGGTCTGCTGTGGGTGAATGAGAAGGTACGCCATGGCCAGCCGCGACAACAGAACGCTACGCTCACGCAGTACATCACCACAGATCGGCGAACGGCGCGCCATCTTCTTGTACGCGGTCCTCGCCATCGCGTACGTCCCGAGATTGAAGCTCGCAATCATTCACCCCACTCCTCGCTGACAGCACATCTGTACTGAATCCAGTCTTGAGCTCGTCATCTGGCTCGTGCCCTCGCTCGTTGGCGGCGGCATCGCGGTCTCCTTCGTGGGCGTCCTCCTCGGGCCCATTTACCCGATCGTTATGAATCACGCAGGGCGCGTCCTGCCGCCTTGGCTCCTAACCGGCAGCATCGGCTGGATCGCGGGCTTCGGGCAGGCCGGGTCCGCGTTTTTGCCGTTCCTCACAGGTGCGCTCGCGTCGAGGGTGGGCATCAAGGCGTTGCAGCCTTTGTGAGTCGCTTCATCTTTCCTAGCATGTGATTATCGGGACTGAATATCCGTAGGTTGGTTTCAATGATGGGGTTCATGGTCATTCTATGGGCGTTGGTGCCCAATAATCCGCGGCGGTCTGACTGAAGACGCCATCGCTTGAATGCTTGATTTTCATCTCGAAATGTATGTATCATTATCTCGGACGTAGTATAGAGACTTTGCCGCGGTTCCCTGCCGGTATTCTCCAAGCCGTACCCAACCTCACGTCGAGGTCAAGGTTGAGGTCATAGCGAGTGTGCTCTTCTACCGGCCTTTGGTCCTATGCGTTTCGCGCTCAAACTATGGTGTTGAGCGCCAAGTAGTTGTTGGTAAGTCACCGCTTCGATCCTGCGGCTACCCATATAAATTCTCTTTTGACGAATTCATAGCCACCCATCATCCTCCGAATCTATACAACACCGGCTCGCACGCCCTTCCCGCTTATGTCCCTTTTTGAGGTGTGGCCGGACGCCAAGAGCATATGCCCCAGAGCACTACGCCGCGCCGCATCCGTACCACTCGGCCGTTGCAAATTATCCCTGACTGATGCTCCCCGGCATCCTCATGGAGTACAGTGAGGAAGGGCACCCGGGCCCCCAAGGCGGTGACGCTCCGTCCCGCACCACCACCACAGCTCCGGGCTGTTCCCTTCGCGAAATCCCTCTCCTGGGCCAATGCGAGTTGTGCGTTCCCCAAAGGCAGGAACCGGCCACCTCTCGTCCGCTCGTCTCCAACGTGAAGCTCCTCATTCAGTCTTTGTCTTACGAGTAGTAACCCAGGGCTTTTGCCGGCCTCCAGCTCGGGCGCAGCTGGCTGGCTGCCAGCGGGATCGCTCCCGGGATCAAGCTTATGTCCAACTCTATACAGATCCCGACCGCCGAGAGGCTTCCCTACCACGCCGGGGAACGCTACGATCCTCATCTGCACATATCAGGCTCGACAATCCACGCATGCTGTACATTACGCTGGGCTGTTCTCGCTGCGACGGTACCATCTCGGAGGACTTGGTCAAAGAAGTATTTTCCGAGACATACTCAGAACTTCTTTCCGTGTCGAAGCTGACCTCGCTGCTCGACCTCTGAATCCCTGCGTGAACCGTCGGACAGGAACCGACCAGCGTCAGCGATACATGAATCCCTGCAAGTCCTTCGACCGCGCAGCTGGTGGAACAAACCCAACCTAACCTTACACAGTTTTTCTATCAGACCGACATTCTGAACTTCCATACCAGCTCCCCGAGCATGACCATTACACGCAAGTCAACCTCACCTCCGAACCCCGCTCGGAGTCGGAGACAGGCACACTTGCCTGACCCCAACGCAGCCTTGCGCGCACGCTCGGGAGCACGCTCGAAGCGTCGAAGTGTTGGGTACACCTGCAGTGCAATGAGTTCAGTCAAACATAAAGCTTGAGTAGCGTGAATGCGCTGAGAAGGGCTTCGGTGCATATTCTCCGCGGTGGTCAGACTGTTGACCACAGATAGACACTCCGGGGGGTACAACCGTCGAAAGGGGTGCCGCACAGATGTCATTGTCCCGACTCCCGAGCAGCCCGAACGACATACAGTACTTGGAGACAGAGAGGTTGAAGGGAGCGCAAAGACGCAGACGGAGATGAAGAGGGTAGAATATCATTCCCCTCGCGGCCGCCTCGTTCTCGACGCTGGCTAGAGAACACCCACTCATGCTATTGGCGCAGTGCACGAAGAGAAGAACACTAGTGACGGCGACGGCAGCGGAGTGAACGTGCGACCCCGCGGGGAAGTCGAAGGCTCGCGCCGAAGATGCCGCATTAACGTCCTGGGATCCAATCGAACGGCCACCACGGAAGGTTCAGAATCCCTCCGTGCGTCATCGAGGCTGCGGTGTCACATTAAGAGCGGCACAGATTCGAAGCATCATCAAGCTGTAAAAGAGTGTGTATTCGCGCGGAGTCGATAACATTTAGACCGAATCTCAATCAGCAGAACATTGAAACAGCGACCAGAGAGCGAGCACCACCTGGGCAGTGGGCTTTTCCAAGACACCCGGAGACCGAAGAGAGCGTGGTACAAGGAAAGATGTAACGGGGACGCAAGAGAGCGTATGCGAGTGCGACAACGAGTGCGGAGAGCAAAATTGAAGGCGATATGAGTACAAGGGAAGTGAGAGTTGCTTGATGAATGCGAGCAAGAGTCTAGGACAGATTCGGAGGCTTCAGCTCGCCAGAGGAGTTGGCTTCGATGTCGAGGGTGTCCACGTCGGTCGTGTGTATGATGCGACCGGCGGCGTCGTACCGGATGTATGAAAGCTCAGAGGGTGACACTTCTCCAGGAGCAGCAGCGAATGTCTCCATCTATCACGATAAGCATGTTTGCAGTGGATCACATCATGTGAATTTGCTTACCTGAACGTGCACCCCCTCGGCCTTCTTTTCGTTCATGGAGAGCATGTCACCTCGGGTAAAGCGTCCACTCTTATGGAACGCGAGTGTAGACGCTTGAGTCGTGCTGGGAAAGCGTGTATCAATTGATGCCAGTGAAAATTAGACCAGCATCACACACGTACCCAAAGATTTGAGCTCCCTCAGAGGTGTAGTTCGTCAGCCTCCGAACAGCTCGGCATGCCACAATCTGAAGCATTGAGATGAGCATTAGACACCAGAGCCACAGGACAACATAATCACGAACCGTAGATGCGATGGCCGCAGGTACATTCGCAATAATGGACATCACCGCGTTCAGGTTGAGCACCATGAATGTAGTCGCAATGGAATTGGAGATGAAGCTGCACGACAAGATAGTTCAATGAACGGAAGATACACATAACACAGCTAGGGTACGCACGCAACCATGAAGTATATAAGCCCATCATCGAAGATGAGCTTTACGATCTTCGACCGGTTCTTCCTGTGAGCGGGAGTAATGCCGAGTTTCCATCCCGCCAGAATAAGGACGCCGCAGTCGAAACACATGGTATAGATGAAAGTAGCTGCAAGGACAGTGTTGTTGGTTTTAGTGATGGCGCAACCCTGACCGGGCAGCCATGCCGCATTCAAGACGATGCCTTGACACGTGACATTTAGTGGTGGTCAACCGAAAGCACATTCTGTGTACATACCGTGAACGAGAAGTGCCCAATGGCCACAGATGACAAGGACAAGGGGTACGACAACTTTCCAGGACTGCGACCAGACAGCCATTCTGTGTATGGAACGTCACCACTGAGAGTTTGCATTCAAGGATGCAAGGTGCACGTACGTCCTAAGAGAGAGGTTGATGCTCGCCAACCCGATAGACGCATTGCCGAAGATCTGGTTGTAAGTGTACAACGCCTGACAATTAACCGGCCTAGAAGCCGAACGTCAGTCGATAAGCAAAGGAGGACATACAAGACACTCACTTGGTAACGTTCAACGCGATTGCTCTAGGATGAGGCGCATACAATCAGTCATTCACGCTACGGGGACCAGCGGCATGAGAGCTCTCACATGCCAATGAGTGCGAAGAGTAGGAAGTAACGACCGCAAAAGTAAAAGATCTAGCCAGTGACGGTCAGCATGCGCAACCCGAACATGACGCCATTGACATACTAAGGGCCACTTGAAGCGTCTCTTCCCGCTGATGAATTGCCAGTCGAAGGGGAAGGAGGTGGCAAACTCCCATCTGCATCGCGAACAATGAGCGGACGCGTTTGGTGGCACTTGGGGTGCGTCCATTCCAGCCACATACATGTACAGTCCGAGCAATACGTGCATGAACTTGTCAAACGAGGCTGGGAGTATGCACAAGGCGATCAGATCCTCGGCCCGGCGAAGAACAGTAGGGAAAGCGCGTGGCCTGAACGCGGGCGCTGCGTACCTCCATCCTGGATGATCTCCGCTTGTGATTTCCAGTCTACCATTCTGACTGCGGCGTCTGTTGTGGAGGAGGCGTAGACGGACGGTTGCTGGGAGGAGAGGGATCAACGAGAGGAGGCGTCGGAGGTGATGGAGCGGCACGACGTGGGCGGTGATGGAGAGGCCGAGATGAGGAGGGAGAGAGGCGGCGGAGGGGATATATGAGGACGGCTGGGGAGGAGGGTGGAAGGGAGGGCATGGAACACTTCTTCCTGTGAACGGCGACTCGGTCCTTCTCTGACAATCTTGGGGTATCACATTCTACGAGGGGACGACGCCCACTCGTCCCAACCGAACAGCAGATGCCTAGGGAGCTGCTTGGACGATCGCAGCCCCGCGCCCGCCCGTTCGTCTGTGGAAACGCTTGCACATGGTCGCGCTCCTTCTCGCATTCGCAGTCGAAAGCAGCGTCGGAGCAACAGGGACACTGTTGCGCAAGGTTGCCGCGACACAGTGGGTATGTGTCTGCCCGCGCGGGGAATAGGGCACGACCCGGTATCTGCAGAGCTTCCAAGGATGCGTCAGTGACTGCCCTTTTGGGACGACATGCACCACGTCGCCCTCATCTGGAACGCACCCTTTCTCTCCTCTGCGACTTCATGTCGTCTTCATCGCTCTCTCGAAGCGTTTCTTTCCGCCTTGTTCCCCGTACGTGGGTCTTCTGGCTCACCGACGTCGTCATCTTCCCTCGCATATGAAGATCACAAGGTTCAATCTACACGCCCGCCGTACACGTTGCCACATGCTATCGACGTCCTACTCCCCTTTCGCGCGCCGTGCGCTACTTATCCATGCTAGAAGCCGCGCCAGAGAGGCACAAAGTGACGGCTCTTTCAACAGACAGCTCTTTCGGAAAGAGGAGCAAAGACTCGTCCTTCTTTCTTGCTCCCTTCAGTTTCACAGTGATGGATGCCGTGACGATCCGCACAGCTGCGTGCACGCCCCTGTAGTAGTCCGATCGCCGGAACTCCGATAAATCCAAGCACATTATTATTCAATTACTGTAGTTAGTATCCCACGTTCCGACACCCACCTTCGTCGTCCTTGCACCCCCAGCCCTGTCGCCTGTGCCCAAATGAACATACTCATCGCGCCTGGCATTTGACTGAGCGGGCCAATCAACACCATGTACAGTCGCTGTGTGCGCACTCTGCAGAATATCCTTGCGACCAATCTCCTCTCTTCAAGCGCAGAAAGGAAACAGCCCGTTTGCCAACTGCCACGGATTCGAATTTCGCTCTACTCGTGCCCGTGACCCTGAGCGGAGATCACCTGCGACCGCCACTCTCCGTCACTTGGACAGGCTAATTTCCTGGCGACCCGCTTTTCAAGTCTCTTCGGCGATCTCCAGACGGGCCTTTGCCCGCTCCCTACTCTCTTCCCATCAACTCTGCTTGCGAACGTCTGGGCCAACTTTGCATGCCGCATCGGTCAATACGAGTGCGATTGTTCGCAGATGAGCGCGACCGTCGACCGTACAGCGCTCGCGCGAAGCCGTGAAATTTTACGGGGCCCAGGCGCATGATGGCTCCGCAACCGAGGAAGAAGCCCACGACGTGTCGCCGCTTTCAGTCTTTGCAATTGGACCTCTCCATCGGAATGCGAACGTCGTCCCCTGCAGCCCGATGCACGCCTCTCGGACGGTATTAGCAAAGACTGTGAACCGAGCAGTGACTAGTGATGCACGTCAACCCCCTCGATGGCTTTGGCCTACCAGTGCATGCTATGAGGCCATCCCGGAGGTACGAGGCTGCGAGCGTCCGCCATTCTTCGAACGTGAGAATCCGGAGATCTGGAGACCCGCTCCAGGTCACCTCGCCGTCAGCGTATTTCGGGCCCCCATCGACCCCAGCTGATGATGTGACGAGAGCCCCTCGAGGTCGGCGTCGGGGTCGACGTCGGCTGCGGGTGCGCGGGTGGTCACGTTCCGCGTTCAATGACATCTGGCAGATGGCATTACCGGGCTGGTCCTGGAGTTGTGGGCGCCGGTGTATCTGGTGTAAACAATACACGGCGAATGTTCACAGCGACTGCGATCGTATCTGCACCAAGATTGGGCCTCGACCACTCCAGAGCTGCGTCGGGGGCACAGCATGGGAGACTCAAAGTGCACGGCGAGGCCTTTGTCCAGGCTGCAGGGTGACAACATCCTGTCGAGAAGTGCGGGTTGCGATGCCGCCATCGCCCGGGCCTCGGTGAGCCCGCCTGGAAGTCTTACTTCCGCCGACGAGCACCAGCGCGGTCCAGCCAGGGTCGCACTGGCAGGCGATGTCGTCGTTTCCGGCGTCGTCGGCTGTTCCTCGCGGCGACTCGCGACTCGGGGAGAGGCGCATCAGCTCCGGAAGCTCTCTAGGCGACGGTGAGCACACCCAATGGTGCGCAGGAGGCTTCTCACTTCAAAGCGCCAGGCCCATCGGGTATCCCAAATGCCGCCCTGATTCATTGTGCAGACATCATCCGTGTGACGTATACTAACATCCTCAATGCCTGCATCCAGCACCATCACCATCCTCCCTCCTGGAAGCAGTTCACAACCATCACACTCCGCAAACCCGGCAAGCCCAGCTACCTCGTTCCGAAGGCGTACCGGCCTATCGCCCTTGAGGACACGTCAAGCAAGGTCCTCGAGTCGGTAGTCGCGCGTCGTCTTGCCGGATTAGCTGAGCAGCATGGTCTCTTGCCAACGAATCACTTTGGAGGACGTACAGGCCGTACCACTACTGACGCAGTTCTTTTTCTCACTCAGCGCGTCAAGGATGCGTGGCGTAAGGGCCACGTCGCAACGGTCCTCTTCCTCGACATCACCTCGGCATTCCCATCAGTCAATCACGCTCGTCTTCTGCACAATCTCCGCAAGCGCCACGTACCCGAGGATCTTGTTCTTTGGATCCGCGACTTTCTCTCAGATCGGTGCACCCAGGTCAAGTTCGATGACTTCACATCGGAACCACTCCACGCGAGCTCCGGGCTGCCGCAAGGATCCCCCTTGTCCCCCATCCTCTATTTGTTCTATTCTGCTGACCTCTTAGAAGTGGTTGACTGCAAGGACCCAAGCCAAGCCTCGGGCGGGTTCATCGACGACACAATGCTCATCGTGACCTCTCCATCCTTTGAACAGAACATAGCCATGCTGACCGCTCTTGTCCCGCAGCTGCTAGGATGGTCCAACAGTCACGCGTGCAGGTTCGACGTCGCTAAATTCCAGATGCTTCATTGCACCCGGAATGAGAAGCGATACAGCCCGCTCCCGCTGGTGATCGGGGATCACCGCATCCTTCCCTGTGAATCCGCCCGATACCTGGGGATCATCGTGGATCGTCGCCTCCGTTGGCATGAGCAGGCCGACAGCGCAGTTGACAGGGGTACATCAGCAGTGCTGGCGATCACCCGTCTCTCCAAGCCGACCTACGGTTTGCCCCACAAGCACATTCGCCAACTCATTCGGTCTGTCGCCTTCCCGAAGATGGAGTACGGTCTTCCAGTGTGGTACAACCCGGTACGCCTCCCACCCGGTTCAGCACGTCGCAAGGGCTCTGTCGGTTTGTGCAACTGACTAGGTAAGGTGCAGCGTCTCGCCGCGAGGGTCATATCAGGCGCCTTCAAGACCACGGCGTCAATCGTCCTTGACTTTCATGCTGGGCTCCCCCCTATCGACCTTCGTCTTAACCAAGCTGTCTTCAACGCTACCGCACGTCTGGCATCTCTTCCACCCTCACACCCTTTGCACAAGATGGTCCGCCGCTGCTCACGCAGCTACCCACGCCTGCACCGCTCCCCGCTTCATGAACTATTCAATGCGTTCCCGGAGCTCCAAGGGGTCGAAGTCATCGACCCTTCTCTCGTGGACCCCACCTGGCAGAGCCCAATCCGAACACTGATTGAGCCGACCAAGGACGCTGCTGCTGCTCTAGCAGACCGATTAGTGAGCACTTCGGAGTTCTGCGTTTTCACTGATGGCTCTGGTTTTGCAGGCGACATCGGGGCTGCAGCATTCGCCAAGGGACGCGCGCAGGAGCATGTACGGCGCGTCAACCTCGGAAGTGAAGATGAGCACATAGTGTTCGAAGGCGAGCTTGCGGGGATGATCCTGGCGCTCGACGTCATAGAAAGCGAGCCCCGGGTTACCCGGGCGAACATCCTGCTTGACAATAAGGCTGCCATCCGTGCTGTCTCCAAACGCCGCCCCCGCCCAGGTCAACAGCTCGTCGAACTCTTTCACAAGCGCCTCCGGCACCTCAAAGCGAAGCGTCGCTCTCTCGCCATCACCGTAGTATGGGTCCCAGGGCACAAGGGAGTTGCAGGCAACGAACGCGCAGACATGGAAGCTAAGGACGCATCTATGGGTGATGAGACTGACCTTCCTCCCGCCCTGCAGTGCCTTCGTCATCTCCCGAAGAGCCAGTCGGCGCTCAAGGCTGCATACAAAAAGAAGCTCGCACGGGTCTGGTCGGATCGCTGGAAGGCATCGAAGCAAGGGCAGCGTATAGCGCGTAACATTGACTCCTCGCCACCAGGCAAGCAAGCCCTCAAGCTCTTCAAGGACCTCCCACGTCGTCAAGCGAGCATCATCACGCAACTGCGGAGCGGCCACGTTGGCCTCCACGCCTTCCTACATCGCATCAAAGCTGTTTCTTCCCCGATGTGCCCGACTTGTCAGTGCCCGGAGACGGTTCAACACTACCTCCTTACGTGCCGATGCTTCCTGGCCGAACGGGGTGCCCTCCGGCGGGCAGTGGGACGCGATTTCTCGCTCCGCTCCTTGCTCGGTACAGCGAAACACCGGGGCGCCCTTCTTGCATATATCGAGGCGACGCGCCGTTTTGAGGCGTATTTGGACACACCGAGCTGAGTCGTATCCACTCTTTCCCCACCCTTTCTTCCCTTTTACTCTTCCTCGTTGTACTTGTTTCTTCTCTGTCCACTGCTTTTCCCTCCTCGCCTTTTCTTTGAACTTAGTATATTCCGGGAGCTGATATCTCTCGTCAGGCTATGTCGGACACGCCAAACACTTCACCACCCAAAGCACCACCCTACCCACTGGCCATCTCTCTCCTCACTGTGTTCAACCACAGCATCCACTACGCGCTTCTCCCGCGCCAGCCATCGGCTCTCCTCATCACATAGTCGTCGCGCAGCAGGGCTCCTCGGGCGTTAGTGGGGGCCGGCGCAACCCGGCTTCTCCGAAGGGTGGTTTCGGCGGCTACCGGGGCAACTGGTAGCTCGCATCCCTGGACCTCCCATGGGCGGACGTAGTCACCTACGACGACCGGAGGTTTAGGTTACACCCCGCGCACCTTCCTTGGATGGACAGAGGTCCCGTCGTGTTTACATTAGCATCGCAGTATCATCGCGTCAGCGCATCATGTAGTAGTGGATAGTAGCCACATAGGCCGTCACCGGCCTGAGCGCTACTATAAAATCGGAACTCATCATCATCATCATCATTCCNCAC
>CCBP010000024.1:0-52309 GCA_000765035.1 Trametes cinnabarina
TTGCGCAGCGCTCAGGAAGTTGGGGTTCACGAGGGTGGAGGCGGGACTGGGGTGTGTTCTACAAGCGTGAAGACCGAGATTGGGGCGATCTACAAAATGACCGACCTCGGGCCTGTCTCGTGGTTACTTGGCATCAAGATCTCACGCGACCTCGAAGCCGGCACCTTCTCCCTCTCCCAACATGCCTATATCGATGCCCTCCTTGCACGCTTCAATTTCACGGATCTCAAGCCCATGTCGACCCCTATGGACCCGCACCAGTTGCTCTCGAAGACGCAGTGCCCGGAGAGCCCTGCCGAAGTCGCGCGCATGCGGCGCGTGCCCTACCGTGAGGCCATTGGCGTGCTCATGTACGCCGCACTTGGTACACAACCCGACATCGTGTTCGCAGTCTCCACTCTCGCGCAGTTTGCGCAGAATCCTGGTCAGCCTCACTGGGATGCTGTCAAGCGTGTTTTTCGCTATCTGCTAGGCACCCGCACACTCTCGCGGGTCTACGGTGGCGAGAAGCGCGAACTTGAGGGATTTGTTGACGCGGACGGCGCCACACAGGAGCATCGTCGTGCCATCACCGGGTACGTTTTCCTGGTTGACGGCGGAGCTGTCTCGTGGGCGTCCAAGAAGCAAGAACTCGTTACGCTTAGCACAGCCGAGTCCGAGTACGTCGCAACGACGCACGCCGCAAAGGAGGCCGTCTGGCTCCGGCGGTTCATAGGTGAAGTCTTCGGCCCTCTCGCAGAACCGACCACCCTCTACAACGACAACCAGGCCACCATCGCGCTCACGAAGGACGGATCGTATCACACACGTACAAAGCACATCGACGTGCGCTATCACTTCATCCGGTACTCCATCAATGCCGGATCTATTCGATTGCTCTACTGTCCTACTGGCGACATGACGGCCGACATTCTCACGAAAGCCCTCCCGAGCGTCAAGGTGAAGCATTTCGCAGCTGCGCTGGGACTCGCACAGGCTTGAGGGGGAGTGTTGGAGGAAATGGACCTGCGGGCAAGCCGTGCGCTAGCTCGCGAGGGTGTGAATGGGCGCGGCGGGACCGCGCAAGGACCACGTTCAAGTATTGTCTTGTTTCATATGTATTATTCTTTTTGTCCCACTGAGTCCTTATCCGTTGAGACGTCTTACAACGTCTTGTTCACCGTCGTCTTGTTTGATACTGTACTTATACTCCAGCTTTTGCGTCCGTCACCTCAGTCCTGCAAATACAGACTGAGTTTATCGCTCTATGGGTACATTGTTATTCTAAACCAGTCCTGCAAATACAGACTGAGTTTATCGCTCTATAGAGTACTATACAGTACTACATCGTACTATATAGTAGTACATCATAGCCCCTGTACAGTAGTATATAAGACTGCTCTATAGCAGCAGAATCCCAAGTTGCTCTTAACCATCAACCACTACATGTGCCTCTACCCAAAGCTGTACATGTAAGTAAGCGGAGGGGCTTTCCACTGCATAACGAGCCCTGCTCAACAAAGTGTACAAATTCAACTGCCATGCACTGATACGCCAAATCTACCCTGAAACTGCAAAGGATATGGCCGAGAGCCTTCTGTTGAACTTCTGGGTTTGTGTACTGGCCATACCACATCCGGATGTACACTATGGCTGTGTTACACAGCATAGACTTTCTTTCTACATTTCCCATATGGTAGTTCTACAGACTTTTCTACAATACACCTTGTACTATAGCATCCGGACATCTCTGAATCCCTCCAGTGCATTCTTTGCTGTTCTGGATCTCTTGAGATAGTTCTCTATGATGGCACGATACTTGCACAATCCTTTGCTCATACTCGCACCATTGTCTTACTCATTGTATGGTAGATTACTGTTAGGACGCATGCCACCGGAGGGGCAGAGAGGGAGCAGTGGAAGTCTGGAGGGGTTCCAAGGGGATTCCT
Organism: Trametes cinnabarina; assembly: GCA_000765035.1. Classification (NCBI taxonomy): domain Eukaryota; kingdom Fungi; phylum Basidiomycota; class Agaricomycetes; order Polyporales; family Polyporaceae; genus Trametes; species Trametes cinnabarina. The sequence continues at coordinate 1,929 of CCBP010000024.1, forward strand.
AGGAACCCTGGGGGCATGAGGGGTGGGGACTTCGGCAAAGTTATTGGCAACACCCTGAGTGATCTCGTCTAAGTGTCCCCTATTTGCTAGAGGGCACCGACAAGGGGGACGGAGGGAAGCGGAGGACCGATGGACGAGGAGCGGAGTTCCGGCGAGAGGACGGAGGGAATAGGAGGATAGGTTTAGAGCGGAGTAAGTATAGAGTAAACAACGAAGTAAGCAACAAGAATCCGAACTGAGGCAAAGGCTACTACCAACGCGCCTTATATACTAAGCGAGACTACAAATATAGTAAAGGGTCTTGCGTCATAGACATCGGAGCTCCGGTGATACGCCAAATCTACCCTGTAACCACGATGGATACGGCCGAGAGCCTTCGTAGGTCGAGGCCGTGCAGCGGGGATGGACTGAGAATCAGGAGATATTGTAGGACGGTCGGGGTGCCCTCTGCAAAGCTCCACGGAGAGTGGATGAGTGGGAGGAGAGGCTCGTAGGCTTTGTGAATGCTTCATGATAAGGATGAGAACAGTACACAGTAAAAGACGCAAGAAGAGACATGCAGTTTGCTATATGATCACTATATCGCAGTGAGAACGCAAAGGGAAACGCAGTCGCAAAGTTCACAATCGCAGGAGTCTGTGAGATCCTCACTTCTCGGGGGAAAGAGAGTCTGAATTGCTTCGCTGCAAAGAGCGAGTATTTTACATGCAAATGGTGTACTAATCATACAATACGTTGGAGAACACCGGCAAAGTGGTTCACCAAGTCCTGGAGCTGGGCAAAGGGTTGCAATCGTATGGCCCGTGATCGCGAACATACGGCCCATGCGGATTCCCAGCCGAGATCGCCGGTTTGCATTGCTGAGAGGTTGGAAACGTACTCTTGTGCATATTGCATCCGTAACAGCAAGTGCAAGGAAAGGAGGTGAACTGTGAAGAAATCAAGAGCAAAAGGCAAAGTAACACAGTGCGAAGTGCGAAGGATTCGCAAAAAATCCAGGGACGCGGTGCTGGAGGCGTGGGAGTCGTATCACCGGATCTCTCTAGATAGTTCTCTACGATGGCGCGATACTCACACAATCCTTTGCTCATACTCGCACCATCGTCTTACTCATCGTATGGTAGATCACATGCCCTCCTTTCTTCGCTTACTCATGCATCCTCTGGACTTGTATATGGAGGACATTCTCTGCCCCTGCTCTTCAGTCGTTCGCTCACTGACTGAAGAGTAAGTTCCTCTCTACCTATGCTTACTTACTATGGTTTACTTACCGTACTTGTAGCTCTCTTTGTGTACTTGTCTATGCAATTCAGTCGTTCGCTCACTGACTGAAGACTCTCTTTGTGTGGCTTACAGTTGTGCTCCCAGCCTTCCAGGTTCAGAGTTCATCACAAAATAGAGTGGCAAGGGTCCTTTCAATATGCATCAGCACCGGAAGGATCAGACTGAGCTCTATATCTGATGTAAGCAAGAAAGCATGCAAAAGATAAGATAACAAAGTAAGGAGTAGGGAGTAGGGAGTAGCAAGTAAAAAGTAGAATATGGACTGTAGAACAAGCAATGTAAATCTATGTGAAACCACAGTGCAACCTCAGTCAACCACACCTCAGCCAAGCTGACTGCAGTATTACTTTCTAGTTATATTTCTACTTGCTATCTTGTTGTCCCGAGAGTTGCAGCTGCAGTCGTGGCAAGAATGTTTGCCTTATATGGCAATCAAGCGCCCGCGAAAGTAGAATGTGAGCAGTGCGCTCATCAAGTAAATTTTTTTGTACAGAACTACCGTCATAGAAAAGATAGATTCACTCGGATGCGGTGATACATCGGACTACCGAGCACAAAGCAGCGGGTGCTATCCACCCGCGCTCCTTGGTCAAGACTAGGCGGCGGCCCTTACAAGCGTGCATGCCTCGTCTCATACCACGACTCCTCCGCGCCATCGAGCATGCTCGCTCTCGTCCACCACGCTTCACTCGCAGAACGCCTCCACCAGTCATAGCGGACAAACGCGTGTTCAAGCGGCCAGATGAAGTGGACATATCGCCTCGTGGGCACACACGGTCTATTCTGCTAGACCGCAATGCCGTCCGGCTCATTTACAGACATGCGCGCTACCGACGGGCGAAGAGCCTTGCGCCTGAAGTTCATGTTTCCAAGGCAAGATGGCGAGCGAAACAGATGCTCGGTCGGGCACCTCTGGGAGTCTTTCCCCGTGAAATGACCGAGGAGGAGCGGTCCTACCATGCCAATCCCTACCGTGAGCTCGAATTCGGACGTCATTTGGCCTGCGAGCAATGACGATGACTTTAGTGCGCATGCTGGGTAGTCCGCTACGGCAATGCTTTCATACAGGCTGGCTATTGCCTAGAGGTAAGTTTTCCCACTGTCTACGTGGGTATATATGGGCTTGGTCTGAGTCGTCATTCCAGAGATGCTCATCCGAATGACGACCATGAAGCTTCCTGATTCGCCATCGGGAAAGCAACAGTATGCCTTCCTCCCCAGCGCGCTCGAGCATCCAAGGTTCACGCGCTATCAAGGAGGACGTAGCAGCTATATGCTCTGTCACAAACAGGTAATCGACTCTGTCCGGGAGCGAGGTGTGTCGACCAATATGATCGGACCCACGACATGGGCTGACTACCGTGAATATCGGCAGGGTCGTACAAACGCTTTTCGCCCGATGGCGGAATGACCGTCATGCACTCCTTGACCGGGCAACAGATTGGGCACATCTTGCGCGTGCGAGTCATCCAAGAGCTGCAGCTCTTAGCGAGGCGCCTCCTTCGAGTACGACGGTTAGCAAAGCCAGCCGATCCCCCTCTCCTGAGGCGACTCACCCGTGCCGAATGGAATGAGATCAAGGCGACGGGCGTCATTCCGTACAGGAACGCCGTTGCAGTCCTCGTAGTGCCTCCACCGAACAGGGACCCTGAGACGAAGGAACGCCCGACGCCTGTCGCAACATCCACTCCAGACTTAGAAGACCTGGAAGGGAAGGAACCGCCAAAGAGCTTGCCTATCTCAGTACTGCACCCCACATTCAAGGAGGAGCAGCAGTGGAAAGACGATCCGCTGTCGAAGATCGTGCCTCCCTCCCTGGTCCCTCTCTACAATGGCGTCTCCTTGTTCCCCTCTCGGACGCAAAGAGCCGCGCTTCATGCCGCGCTCTCAGAAGTGCTCAGGGCAGAGCGCACCACTAGGCTCATGACGGGCTCTCAACCTGCACTAACGGGGGAAGTTTCCTCCACGACCGGCGGGCCGGCGCGGGCGAAGGGGGACAAGAAGGCCAGCCATGCTATACTGCTTTGCTCAGACGAGAGGACAATCCTACGCGCAGACACGGTCCCCTTGGCTATCGCACTGTGGAGAGTTCGTATGTGGGAAGGGGACATCGATGAAGAAGCAGTAGTACATTGGATGGCGGAGCCTTCTCGGATACCATAGTCCAACTCATGCTTTATATAATCAAGCCACAGCTCTGTGCATGATAGACTGACTATAGCTCACCACCCGGCCGCATACTTGGGCTGCACATCCCTAGCATTACAATATTGACCGCTCAGAGTGAAAAAGTCCAGTCGTACATGGTGTCAACGCATACTCTATGCATCTACAGCCATGGCCACAGCCGCGGCAACGTCTGCGTCCTTCTTGGAGTCGTACCCGAGCACCTCCTTCCCTTGCCAAAACTTGGGGAGCTGATCGCCCGGGACAAACAACCGCTCGACCTTGTCCTCCGTGATCACGCACATGCGGATGACACCGCCTGATGAGCCATCTCGCGACATCGCCAATGCAAGAGCTGAATGATTCGTCTAGTTAGAGACCTAGTTTGAGCCGGAGAATCGTCAAACGCACTGTTCTTGACAAACTCGACCGTCTCATCGCGGCCCCAGCCCTCCTTGTACGTCGCATCACAGTAACCATACACATAGGTCGAACCAGAACCACCGATCGCCCACGGCTGCCGGAAGAGACCACCACCGAGAGGGATGTTGTACACGCTGGGGCCGACCTCCTTGTCCCAGCCGGCGACAATGATACCCGCGGAGAGGGCATCTTTGTTGTCGTAACACATCTTCTGGAACATGGTCGCCGCGGTGTGTACGGATGGTGCCTCGCCGCTCGTTTGTCTTAATAAACAGGCAATAAGGTCAGTGGGAGGTGAGGGAACGAGACATGGTAAGGAGACGGACGTGTGCAGTTGAAGGTAGTAATGTACAATGTCCGCGATGGCCTGGGTGTCGGCTGCGGATCCTGACCGACAGCAGTAAATGCGGTCGTGAACGTGGGTGAGTTTGTCCGTCACACGGTTGGCCTGCAAAAGGTGTTGGTGCTTGAAAGCTCCTATTCATAGGAGGACATACGATGTAGCTGCCAGTGGTTGTCCGACTGTCCGCGCCGACGACTACACCGTCCTTGAACTGGACGGCCATAATCGAGGTCTGGCTCCCCCGAGATAGATCAGCGTCCGTTATACGCAAGAGGTTACTGGTCCAACATACACCGAGGTTGACCTCTCCGGACTTGAGGCGTGCGATATCAATAGTCTCCATGGCGCCAAAAGAATAGCGGTAGGTTCGAAGGCGTGAGGATGAGAGATGGAGACGGGCAAGGACTGTAACAGGACGGGCGGTGGCGGAAGGAGGTGACGCGTCTCGACGCGCGTCGTGGGCGCTTCACCCATCCAGCCTACGACTCCTTGCTCTAAATCGTCCTCGATTCCGCCTAGCACCATTACCTCCGCCTACGCTCACGCAACGACCTTGCCGATACTCAGAAATGGCGCCGCCGCAACTGGTACAACTATATAGGGAGCTCCAGCAAGTCTTCACCTCCGGGAACTTGCAGCAGACTGGGGTATTGCTTACTAGACTGAAGGTACGCCTCCGCACACACCCTGGTCCAGGGAACGTCTCATCTCATAGGCTCCCTACAGATCGCTTTGACTCAGGCAGGATTGCTGGTGCTGCTTGGTAACCCTGACCCCCAGGACTTGGTCATCGCACGTAAGTCAGAGTTACTATGTAAGACTCTAGAAGTGTGCCCACCGTTTCATACCTCCAGGTGATATCCTCGAAGTGGGCGCGTTCTGGAGTATACGAACGAAGGATATCCCCTCGTTCGACCGCTACTTCTCGCAACTTCAGACCTTCTACAATGACTTCAGGTTCGCTCTTCTCGCTCGCTACCGCCTGCGACGTCTTGACCTCAGACCCGGACAGCTCTGTACTCCCACCATCACCCCGCGAATATCCCCTTCGCGGCCTGAACCTCATCCGTCTCCTCACCCAGAACCGCATCGCTGATTTCCACACTACACTCGAGTCCCTTCCTCTCCGCGCCGACGCTCTCACCGGCAACCCGTATATTGCACATCCCATCAATCTGGAACAGTGGCTCATGGAGGGCAGCTACAGCAAAGTCTGGAATGCACGTGAAGAGGCACCCGCGGAAGAGTACAAGTTCTTCGTCGACAGTCTGATGGGCACTATCAGGTAGGCTCAAAGATGGTACGTGCAGCGTCGGTTAGTATGCTGATGGCGGTGCGCTAGGAATGAAATCGCGAGCTGCGAAGAGGCAGCGTACGACAGTCTACCACTGAAGGATGCGGCGACACTACTTTTCTTCAAGAATCAGTCTGAGGTCCTGGCCTTTGCGCGGGAGGTATGATCTATGCGCGACACAACGCGAGTGATGTCTAACCACGTCATCCGTACAGCGAGGATGGCAGGTAGACTTGACGGCAGCAAAGATCACCTTTGCGAAGAAGACGGAGGAGAAAGTGGAGATCCAGAAGGAGAAGCTCATCTTGGCCGACCTACACTATGCGCGTGAGCTGGAGCAGATTGTGTAGTTTAGATCCTCGGACAACTTGCATTCCTCCTCGTGTACTCCTGGTCACCTTCCCGTTCCCATGATTCACTCGAGAAACCGCACCTGCCCTGCGATGATGCGCTAGCAGCCGTCAATAGGTCGTCGCCGATGGGTCCATGGTACATTACAATGCAAGGTATGACATGACACGATCACTCGAAATTCTCCAATGCCTCCTTCGCCTTTCGCGCGGCCTCTTCGAAGAGCTCTTTCGGTACTGGTAGGTGGATGCCGTTCGTCTCATCACCAACCCATGACATTTCCAACTCGAAGTCCTTCTCCTTATTGTCGTCGTGAACAAGATAGATGCTGCGGCAGGTTAGCTTTGGAATGATATATGCACCTATACAGACTTACATTCGCGCCGCCTCCATGACTGCCTCCTTCATAGAGAGCTCATCAAACTTGAGCTTTTCAAGTTCGGTTTTCGCGAGTTGGCGGCCCTTACCCACGGCAGCGCCGCGATAACCCTGACCAGATGTGAGCGAACGGTGGCGAAAAGTGCACCTGGCTGGACGTACGTATGCTACGCCGCTAGGCTCGACGACGAACAATGCAGGTCCGTTCTTGTCAACTGCGCCGAGGATCGCACTGCAGCCGAACGGACGAACGGAGGAGTACAGTGTGTATGCCTGTACATACAAACCGATTCTATCCACAACGTACTGATGCAAGCTGAGCAACGACCCAATGATTACCAGTCGAAGCAACGTACTTGGAGTGTGGGCGGAGCGCGGTAGTTCTCGCGGAAGCTGGAGGCTTCATCCCGAGCGCGGTTGGCCAAATGACGTCCATCTGCGAGGAATCCTGCGGATGCCTACGACGAATCACCCGCGTGAGCTTTGCAGTTCACTTGTAGTAAAATAGACGTACGGCTCCGATGTGCTTGTCTACTGTGTATATCCGCTTGTTGTTCTCGGGAATGAGGAGCTTCGAGTGGATGAGCTTCTCGACTGCTAGTACCACACCGCCCTTGACGCGGATACCGACGGCAGTTCTGCCAACGATGCATCAGTGAACAGACCAGATAACGTTGTAAAGGTGAAAGCTCACCCGGAGTTCTCCACAGCTTTGTTCGCATATTCCACCTATACTGAGGTTAGATCTATGAAAGGCGTTCCCTGACGCGTTATGTGATCGCACCTGGAAGATGCGGCCATCCGGCGAGTAAGTGCTCGCCGACAGATCATATCCCGTGCCAATAGAGGTCATGGTAGTATTTAAGCAGTTGCAGGTCTAAGGGAGGCGTCGACGATAGAGGCGAGCACGAGAAGACGGAGGGGGTACGGAGGATGCGTATAGCAGGACGCGCAACCCTTGGCATTCGACGCGTGCGCGTGCGAACGACCTGCCGCTTTGGATGGCAATCGCGTCTGGCGTCAAATGACCGCGTTCCTCTCGGCGCTGCAGGTCGCGTTACTCCTCTCCCTTCTTGTCTGCCTCGCGCGTTTGGCAGCTCACCTAGAATCTTGAAACATACAATGGGCGGCGAGGAAGATTGGGACGAACTGCTGAGAGATCACCCTGTGTTTTCTCTTCCAAAGAGCGTATCTGGGCCCGCTGGAAGGGGCGAAGATTGCTTGAACCTGTCCCTGAGCTCACTTCCTGACTTTGTTAATGTTGATCCCGTTGACGACAAACCAACACCTTCTGGCCGGAGACAATCTATCGCTATCAAGGACGCTGACTTGATTGTTGCTGTTGGTTCGGAGGTCCGCATCGTTAGCCTCGGAGACACAAAGGGCGGCCGAGGAAGCTCTCGGAAGTCCTACAAAGTAAGCAATGTGGCGTGAAGCTTTCGCACCTTGCATGACCGTCTAACATGATCCTTTAGATCCTGCATACGCCGAACATACAGTTTGAGATACATCAGATAGCGTTGAACCCGAACGGGAAGCTACTTGCCGTCGCAGGGGCTTTCCAGGTGGCTGTCATTGTGCTGCCTCGAACGGGTTTCAATAAACTCGTGACAACGACCGTGGATTGCAAGTATGTGCAACGCGATTGATGGCGGTTCGTATACCTGACAGTAGTAGGTCCATCCAAATAGGACAATATTACCATGCTGCAGACACCTCCGCGCCCATTGCCAAGATCGACTGGCACCCATGGGGGCAGGGGGGGTCCACATTGCTTGTCATGACCATCGACGGCAAATTAAGGTACGTGCCATCAAAGATCAACATTATGCAATCCCTTACTGTGGTTTCAGGGAGTACGACATGGCTCTCGACGCCGAGGAGCCGCAGCAAACGCTCTCCTTTGTTCTTGACAGGAAGAGAAGAAAGAGCACTTTCGATGCAGAGGACGAGGCGGAACGAGAAGTGGCGTCGTTCTCCTTTGGCAAGGGCAAGGCCGACTGGGGTCCTCTTACGGTCTACGCAGTGACGAGAAGCGGGGACGTCTATGCCATTTGCCCATACTTGCCCAAGAACGCGTGGGTGTTCTTTAAGATCCTTCCTTCATGATAGGTCTCATCAATCATTTGCCACTAGATCTGTTCCGTCAACGTACATCCACGCACTAGAGTGCTATGTCAATGCAAAACAAGAGTTCCTCTCTGCATCGACGAGTGGCGGCCAGCCATCCTCTGACGGCCTAACGACTTTATACGATTATCAACGCAAATACGTGAATGCATTACTGAAACAACTTCCTCCTGGTACGACATGGCCTGCAACTAACCGCCTCGTCCCATTGCATCCTCCAACAACGATCAAAAACGCGCCTGCTCGACAAGGGCCTTTTCTCCTCCAGCCAGCGCCACGAAATCTCACAGGTAGCGAGGGAGGAGATGCGACAGATATCTTGTACCTTTCATTCGGAGATGATGCTGCGGAGGAGAGCGAAGGAGAGACAGAGCGACTCGGCGTCGTCCTCGTTTCGTTCCAAGATGGCAAGGTCGATCTTTACCTTGATGTCGAGAAAGTCGAGGCAAGATGGGAGAGTAGAGCGGTTAGTCATCTACCTCGGAGAATTGGACCGGTTTACCTCTGTGCTGATACAAGACAATGCAGCACCCAACAAACGAGCTGCCAATGTTGGCGACGTACGAGAGCATCGACCTCGGCATCGTATCAACATTGCAGGCTGCAGGCAAGTCAGAAAAGGGTCTGTCTCTCGTGGAACTGGTACAAGGGAATCATCCGGTTTTCCTTAACGACCCCATCCATAACGACACGATTTATGTGTATCACGCGTTCGGCGTGCATGTTCTCCAGCTGGAGCCGCTCTTGAAAAGTCTTGCCGTTGCTCTGCGAGAAGCCAACGATGACTCTGGCAGTGGTGCTGGGTCGTTGGGAGCTACTTTAGAGCGCGTCGCCCAAACGGACGTACAACCCATACTCTTGACATTCTCTGTTGAGCAACAGTACGTCCATACTCAGCCTTATAGAGCGTCACCGACTGAGCAGCACAATCTTTTAGGTCGTCCTCGCCGGTGATCGGTGTGGCGGTACCCAACGACGTATATCTCACGTACAGTATCTTCATCCTCACCTCCACCATGCGAATGTCGGTGTTCCCCTTGACCCTCCGTTCTGAATCTCCCTACACTCCTGAAACCGAGGAGCCGCCCTCCACAGCACCGACTCCCGGCGGTCCGCCCGCCCTTCCTGCCCCCGCTCAACGACACCCTGCGACACCTCAGAAGGCTCTGCAGGCCGCGGCGGATGAGCCTCCGGCATACGTATCCCTTCTGGAGAAAGAACCATTCAAGATGCCTACCGCCATCGCACGACCAACCGGCCTGCCAAGCAATCCCCGCCTATCACTGCCTACCAATGTCACCAAAGGCGAGTTTATGATCACTCCGGATACCCTCCGATACCTTGGAACGGTGGTCGAGCACATCTCAGCCCAGATCCGCGACGTGCAGCTCGCCCACCGTTCGCTGGAGGTGCGCGCCTCTCTGCAAGAGAAGGAGTTCAAGCGCCAGCGCGAGAAGTGCGCGGAGATGCTTGACACCGCGCGGGGAATGTCTTCGAAGGGCAAAGTGCAGCTTGAACGAATCGCCCGCGTGCAGGAGACTCAGCGCGCGCTTCTCGCGCGGCTCGACCGAACGCTGCAAGGTTTGATGGCGAAGGCGAGCCCAGAACTCAGCGAGAATGAGACGAAGTGGTTCGAGGAGCTCAGAAGGATGAAAGAGGAGGTCGTGGGCGCCAGCAAGTACGACGACCGATCGTTAGTCGCCAGGGCGAAGTTGGTGAGTTCATTTTCCCTAGCAGTGCCTCTGTATGACGGTACAATGACTCGCTGGACAGCTCCGGCGCGAGGTCGACCGGCTTCTGCCTCATCTGAAGGAACTGCGAGAGAAGGAGGAGGCGCGGCAGAAGAACATGATCCAAAGCAGAGAAGCCCTCGGCCTTTCGCAAGCCTTCGAGCTCGGCAAGCGCTCCACCGAAGAGTAAGTTCGCACCGGGTGCTCCTCTCCTTCGATGCATCAGGATACTGACATCCTCGTACAGGCGGACGAGAATCAGCCTCATGGAAGCAGAACTTCTCAGGATGGCGAATATTCTCGACATATCGCTCGATCGCCCGCCTGCAGCGCAGACACCAAACGGGAAGGCGGAAGCCATAGACAAGTGAAAGCCATCTGCTACGCTCTTCGGCTTGGGTGTATTTCTAGCATTGGAACATTGGTTCATGTATGATTGTCTTTGACTCCTTTGACTTCGATGGTGCTGCTTTGAAAGGTCCAATATGGCCATCGTTCAGCCTGCAGAGTTCACCGGTGCGAGGTCCCCTCGGCACTACTCGTAGCTTCCAGCGGTTATAGTAATTACTTCAACCGCCCGAGAAACGCTTCCCCGCGACGGTACGCTCAGTTGGTATGCTTCTGCAGTGGATGAAGACGCGTCAGGCATCGACTCTGCCGACCATGTCCTCGCGATCGTCTCGGACGGCGGCAGGAACCTTACAGTACTGAGTCTGACTCTGAACGGCTCTGCACGTCTCGAAGACTCGAAATGGGGCTATGCTCGGCAGTGATTGTACCCCACATACCTATTGTACATACCCCGCATGCGGCTTATCGATGGTTCTGACCATGGCTTACTAGAGTCTATCAGAGTCGTGTAGACTCATAACTCATCCAGCCTGTGTACTTCGGAGCCGCGTGCAGACAATATCAATTAATATTATATATCATGTTTGATCACTGCCACCCTATCATGGCGGGACGCGACCGGGCTCATTGCGAAAGCCGGTCCGGCGTCTTCTGCAAGCGACCACCACCGTCGGAGGTTTGGACATCGCCCAAACATAGCCCAGGATGCACTAGTCTGCCCCTAAGGACGCCCGCAAGGGACCTATAAACCACCCCACCGATCACCCACACATCCACTCCCGAACCCCCGCGGACGTTCACCTCTACTGTCCTTCAAGCCCTCGTCCCTTCGCAGAACTTTCACCTCCGCACAACATGGCCGGACCCCGTTGGACGTCGACACCGACGCCGGTACCAGCGCAGTTGGTCATCAAGGGCGACATACCGGCTCAGGTGCAGCAGGACATCGTCAGCTTCTCGGAATACGTGATGAGTCGCGGAGCGTTTGCGCGGTCGACCGGTTCGTCGCTTGTCCTGAAGGAGGTCGAGCTCTTTCGACGGGACAAGGACGGCAAGAATCAGGCGCGTGTAGTGTACGAGACTACGGTACACGAAGGTGGGTGAACTATCGTACGGTCACCACGTATCAGAGTGCCGGTTCTGACTGTCGCTGTGGTTGCGTACAGAGATGCTGAATATCGGGGGAAACATGCACGGCGGCTGTGCCGTCTACCTGATTGACGTGTACGTGGTTCTTTGATCTGGAGCCTGCCATTCAGTCGGTCGGGCTCAACCCTGCGCATCACAGCTGTTCGTCTATGGCGCTCGCAGTGCTCGGGATGGCCACCGACAAGCCGTGGAACTTCGTGTCGCAGGCGATCACCACCACCTTCCACGCCCCAGCACCGGCGTAGGTTCCATCATCTGCTCATAGTCATCCATCCACAGCTAATTTGCCGTCGCATGCACCAGTGGCGTAAAGATCGAAATCATCAACACCACCCTTTCGTTTGGTTCGCGGACAGTATCCGCAATCACCGAGGTACGTCCCTTAGAAGCACCGCCCACTCTTGCCTTCAATCCTGACATAATCTTGCGCCGCTTCAGATTTGGGATGTCACCAACAACCGATTGTGCGTCACGGGCACTCACAACAAAATGAAGCCCTCCGAGCCCAAGGCGAAGCTGTGAAATGATACTTAGGGGTGGGTGGATGCGGAGACAAGGCAGGCTTGCGATATGCCTCCCCTTGTCGAGGTTGGCGGTATCATGCACTCAGACTAACATACTTATGTACCATATATATCTAGTACACTACTCCCAGGATGGTCATTGTATATACCACAGTTTCCATATGGACGTCTCAGAACATTGCACAAGTCTCGTCACTATAATGTATTGTGGCCTCGTACCTAGACGGACGAGACCAAATGTGGCGTATGTGTCGCGCTCTCATACCACCGAATGGTCCGTCCTGGGGAGTTTTCTTCGCCGCCAACGGAACGAGCCCGACCACCAGCCCTCGTTAGACTGCCACTGCCAGATTGTCGAGAAAGTATATACCCCTGCCATCACCGCGAGGAGGATCACCACAAACGCAGCAAACACCACCCACGTCGACGCCTGGTCGATGTCTTGCAACGCGTATGCAACTACTGCAACCGTGAACGCGACCAACGACCAAACCAGAAGTACTGGAGGAAGACTCAGCAGCAGGGCGTGTCCGGATAGTCCGAGAGCACTATTGCGCGCATTGTGGAGGTACGTGAACTGGCGATTCGTAGGTCAGGGCGAACAGACGAACTTTCTAAGAAACTAACGGGGGTGAGACGTACGGATGCGGGCATTTGCGCGTTGCGTTGATGTCGCCAGACGAAGAAGACGCCAACTGTAATGCTGCCCAAGGCCGCAATTGCGGAAATCATGGCTGCCGCCTTGCAGGACTCGTTGATATCGTTGATGGTCAAAAGGCCTACTGTCGCTCTTTACGTAGGCACGATGAGTGGCCTCATCGGACGGCAGATCTGCCCATTACTGATCCAAGCAGAACGGTCGCCTATATGCCCGGACGTTCGTTATAGACGTCCATATCTACTGCGGGTCGAGGGAGTACTCACAATGAGTATGAAGTCAGAGTACTCCCTGACGAGCTGAAGAGTATAACTTTCCCAATTCTCTTTCAGACCTGCGAGATGCCCACGAAATTCGCTGGCGCTCTTGACCTGCTCGAGGTATGTCTGCGGTATTCCAAAGAAAGGGCCGACGATTAGAAAGAACAAGAATAATCTTGTCGCTGACGACTGTCGGGGGGCAAAGTCGAGCGGCTTGGAAATTGACTGCCGGTACGTCTTAAGTTCATCCCGTGTAATTTGGCCGAATCTGTCTGCGGAGCGAAAGCTGTCTATGCAATAGTGTTGGTGAATGGAACCGAATGCACGAAATGGGGAACGTACAGACGTCTTTGAGTATCCAGCCCAACAAAGCAGCCGTAGCCGGAAGCCCCTCTTCTTCATCTACGTACCAAGAGTTGATCATCACGGCTGTCTCAAAGAGGATCGCCTTTCGGTAACACCTCTACATACCTTGGGCACGATGGAGAACGTCTAGCAGCTCTTCGCATTCCGTCTTGGAGAACGGCGCAATGCAACGCGAGCTGTACATAAGATGCTCTATGTCTAAGATCAGCGCAAGTGCATGCAACTTCGGACTACAGTAGATCATTCACCGTGGTAATATGATCGAAGTGCATCGATAGCCTCGCTGAAGCCGTGCGGCGAGCATGGTCTATGCGACGGATGCTGAGCGACGAAACTCCAGTAGAGGCGTCTTGCGCGCAGTACTACGTAGGGATTTTATCGTCGGGTCCGTCAATGTACAATCCCTTGGCCGTGGAGAGAATTACAACTGACAGGCTTGGGATGATAGGTCCCTAAGAGCATAGTCCCTCATTTTCGAGAGATCATAGCCCGCTGTACACTGGCGGTGATTGACGAACAAGCAGAACGAAGCGTCCATGCCGCCGATCATATGCGCTTCCATGCCCTCGTCAAGTCCGAGAGCGGCACACTGGTTGCAGAATTTATTTGCTCTCTCTAGATTGACTTGTTGTCGGACGTCTTCATCCACAACGACCTGATAGCGGGCATTGGACCAGTATATGAAGCCGCGAGCATGTATGTGCATTGTCCATCCGGATGGCGCGTTTTCTCTGAGGTCAGAGAAAGATATATAACTGATGTCTCCGCTGCTCAGTCGGAATGACTTAAAAACCAGGATAGCATAGTATGTTGTAGTTTACGCACCCATGCGACTTCTCTTTCTCTTGAGCGTCGGCTGCTTGGATCATATGGGTATCGGGGTATGCCACCGTCGTGTCTGGCACTGGCACCGCCAAAGTCGTCGCGGTCATGTTGCTGCAGGACAGGAGGGTATCTGAAGCGACCGCTGGGTTCATTCGTGCGTATTAAGCAGTAGCATGCAGGCCCAGGTCCCAGAGCATCAAGACGGGATGGTCGTATGTAGCTGGCGGATCCGCCGTGCATATGTGATGGCATTCAGTGCGCAGTCCGAGCAGCCGTTAATAAGTAGGTGGCGAGCGCTCGCTTCCATTTAATGCGTGAATCATGGGCGCTTAATCCGACGCGTCTCTCACGTGTAGCGCGACTGATGGGCGCCTAGCGCGTCGTGCTGCTAGACGCTTCCTCGCGAGTCGCAGCCACTCTCTCTCTCTCTCTCGCACTCTGCTGTGGCAGACGGCCTGCGCATGCTCTTTCTGTTTTAGAGGAATACTGTAGGTCAGTGCTTTAGCTAGACATGGCGCCATACCTGGGCTTTGGTCTGCGCTTGCTCGCACATGCCTTCAACGATACCGACACGCCCGATGACGACAATCCGACCTTGCCTCCGGGCTCGCCACCGACTTGTACGTCTTCGCACGAATATTCACCGCGTTGTCGCTCAAGCCTCTGTCTCTAGTGAAGTTTGAAGGGCCATGGTTTGTCACTCAGTTGACCCTGTCCATATCCATCGGGCTCGTATCCTTTCTCGTGTTCTCGTACTGCCGCACACGGTGGCCAATACTCTTCGCCCCGCGCACAAAGCTGAAGGGTATTGCATACATGCTTTACCTAAATACTCGTCTAACTCGCTCTCAGGCTTCTCCCCTCATGAGGCTCATGCACATCAAGCTTTCTTTGGATGGATTCTCCCTACGATCAGGACGTCAGAATTCACCGTGCTCCAGATCGTGGGTTTAGATGCTGCGGTGGTATGTGGCCATTTAGCTTCGGACTAGAGTGTCATGCAGTCTTACATATGTGTGTTACTTTAGCTCTTGAGTTTCCTGAAGATGGCATTCTGGCTCTTCTCTTCTTGCTCCGTCCTCGCCCTTGCTATCCTGATGCCCATCAACCTCAAGGTCTGCATGCTCAAATACGCCCTCCCAAATCTACCTAACCTTGGATTCATAGAATAACATAGACATCGGAGATGGTCGCGAGGATGCGGGCGACGACTGGTTTGGTGCCTTGAGTGCCGATCCGCCCTCAAACACCCCACCAAAGGAGTCTCCTCCGAGTGGCGACAACTGGTTTGACCTCATCAGCGATGCCAACTCCTACCTGTCTGTGCATCTTCTCTTCACTTATGTCTTCACCGTCCTCGCCCTCCGTGCCATTACCAAGAATTTCAGACGGTTCATTCGCTCTCGACAGCTCTTCTCGCTCGAGCTTGTACATTCTGTCCCAGCGCGGACAGTCATGATTACCCACTTACCTCCACACCTGCGGAGCGAGCCCGCTTTGGCAGAGTACTTTGAACAGATGGATCTCCCTGTGGAGAGCGTCAACGTCTGCAGAGAAGTCGGTTCCTTGAGACGGCTGCTTGATCTGCGCACCGAAGCCTTATTCAAATTGGAGTCTGCGTGGGTAGACTATCTGGGGAATCCTAGCCAGGTCGCTCCCCGGACTGTTGCCAATCACCCGCTCGTAGACACGGATACTGCCTCAATAGAAAGCCAGCCGGAGCAACTCGTCCTACCGAACCGCAAGCGGCCCACGCTCAGGCCAGGATGGTTCAGGCGCAAGGTGGATGCGATAGAGTATTACGAGCAGAAATTCCGGGAAGCCGACGAGCTGGTGAAGAAGCGGCGGCGCAGTGGCCGCTTCAAAGCTACCCACGTTGCCTTTGTCACCTTCGAAAAGATGTCAAGCGCGGTAAGTCATACCCTCTCTTATCTTGGGATGGTGCGCGCACTGACCATGCCCTGTCTTTATAGCAAGTCGCTGCTCAAGCCGTACATGCGCCGCATCCTGCAGAGTGCCTTACCCGTCTTGCACCAGAGCCGCGCGACATTGTCTGGTCAAACGTCTCCCAGCCGCCGTTGGCATCGGTTATACGGGACTATCTCGCCATGGGCGCAATGGTGGTACTGCAGTTCTTCTGGTTCATTCCAATCACTGCTTTGGCAGGTCTGTTGAGTTTCTCCGAGATCAAGAAGACCTGGCCGTGGCTGGCGGAGATGATCGAAAGCAACGAACGTCTGGCGGCGATTGTGCAGAACTCTCTCCCTTCAGTTGCGATGATCACCCTGAACGCGACGTTACCATTTATATTGGAAGGTATGTTGATCTCAGTCATGCGCGTGGCGAACATTGCTCAATGCAGCTTGACAGCCTTGACTCTTATTCAGGCGTTGCCCGCCAGGAGCTGGATCGAGTACTCCATCATGAAGAAGTGAGCAGACGCGAGATCGTTACAATGGAAACTGAAGCTTACGACTGTACTCACAGATACTTCCTCTTCCTGCTGATCAACGTCGTCTTCATCTTCTTGGTGGCCAGTACGTACTGGCAGCTTGTGCGCGACCTTGCCAGTTCCCCGGCCAAGGGTATCGAAAAGCTCGCGGACGCGCTTGCTGCGGGTAAGGCAAGACATTTCTTTGTCTCCTATGTTATTCTTCAAGGTGAGGCTTGGGATGCATCCGTGCAACTCGCCATGCACTCATCATGATGTCACATAGGCCTGGGTCTGATGCCGTTGCAACTGCTCAACCTTGGTGTCATCATCCCGCGTTTGGTCTATCGTCTCTTCATCACTCGAACACCCCGCGGTGAGTCTGTCTAATACTGCCAGGCTTCATGTTCTCAACGAGAACAGACTTTGCCGAGCTCAATGCGCCCCCTATGATAAACTACGGCATCGTGTACCCTCAGGCGATCCTCATTTTCGTCATCACGCTGTTGTACAGCGTTATCCAGCCCCTCATTCTGGTCTTCGGCGCTGTCTACTTCGGCGTCGCGTATGTCGTCTACAAGTACAAGCTTCTTTTTGGTACGTGAGCCAACGTTTCTGTGCACATATCTACTCACAATGGCCCATCCAGTGTTCTACAAGCCATATGAGTCTCAGGGTCAGGCATGGCCCATTACCTTCGTGCGGCTGATATGGGGCGTGCTCATGTTCATCGTCTTCATGATCGGCCTTTTCATCTTGAAGAAGTCGTTCATCCTCGCGACACTTCTTGCACCGTTGCTTGGTGGCACGCTTCTCTGGTGGTATTATACCGATAAGCAGTTCCGTCCTCATAGCAAGTTCGTGAGCTTGAGCTCGGTGCACGAGGTGGAACGTGGAGAGGAGGTTGCAGACGTTGTGCGGATACGGGAAGGCCACCCTGTGACGTGGTCCCAAAGGTGTGTGTTGACCGCCTCTCCTGCAGTGGTAATACATGATAGAGACTCGATTCCGCTACAGCAACCTCAACCGCCGCAGATATGCTCAGAATGATGAGACGTTGTACGTTGCTCCCGAAGATGAGCGCACAGACTACGTGAGTATCGCTGTTCAAGGCGATTCCCCACATAATTGACCTTCTCACAGTCTCAGCCGCCTATGGCCAACTGGTATAATGGCGTACTAAAGTGGGTTGATACTCGAACTCAACTGTTCAGGTTTCGAACTGACCGATGTTCCAGCACGGGGAAGCGGCGTTATGGCCATCCGGCCATCACGGGCGTGCTGCCCATACCTTGGCTGCCAATCAAGCGAGGCCAAAGTCTCAACCGACACCGCGATACTGGAGACGATGATACCCCCGCGGTCGTACTCACCTTGCGCAAGAAGTATAGTGTCCACCGCGAACGGCTGCCTAGCCAGCAGAGCAACGTGAGCGGCTCGAGTAGTGGGTGTCCGGACAACGCGACTTCGCCGAATGGCGAGCCCATCGAGCCGTCTGACCGCTCTCTTCTCGGCAACCCATGGGAGGACCAGTCTCCGCGGCCCCGTCCGCGCCAGCATCGAAGCTCACATAGCGCGCACCTGCGACATCGCCTGAGCTTTGACGCGGCCTCCGGAGTGATCGTGCTGCCCGAGGACGAGAACTGGATGGAGGTGGAGGAGAGCGACTCGGACGACTACGGAGACATGCAGAACTCGTCGATCTCTGAGGCGGGAGCGCACGAGGAGGATAGCGGAAACCAGGCGACGGCTGGCTCTCCGGGTCATGGAAAGCGTTACAGCACCTACTACCACCACCCGGAGCGAAGAAGGCAGCAACAGCAACAGCAACAGCCGCCACGCTAGGACTTCAGCGCTTCAGCTCCTGTTTGATACCCGCTTGTTTGCAGGGCATACCCTAGGACCCGATCTACCTACTCATCCTGAATGCGTTAACTGGAATGATACTCATACCTGCACTAACACTTCTGCGCTCATCAAACGATAAGTCCCATGTTGTGCTGGTTGCTTTGTAGATTGCTCAGTGCGCAATATGACATATATTTGTCGTGCGAATATCCTGCGAGTGGATACCGCGGTGATCATGGTGCAAAGGGAACCTTAAGCTGAGCACTAGAGTAGTAGTTCAAAAGGAATCGGAGGCTTGAAAGAGAGCACGTGACCATGAGGCGCGTCTTCAGCCTGTACGCGTCCGAGTCGTTGTTCACAACCTTGCCTCTTGACTCGGCCTCAGCATGAGCTTCTTTGGACAGAATCCGCAGGGAAGCAACACCCAGAACGCGGGTGCTACGGGCACGGGTACAGGTGGTAATTTGTTTGGCCAGCCCTCCACGACAGGAGCAGGGGCATCTGGAGGTGGTCTCTTCGGTGGTTCAGCTTTCGGCGGTTCGTTGTTGTATAGTTGCCTATACATATCCAGAGCTCACAGCCCGACATAGCTAAGCCCGCAGGTGGAGGTCTTTTTGGTGCAAGCAACACATCGAATACGCCCGCATCGGGAGGCGGATTGTTCGGTCAGCCTGCCTCGAATACCTCTGCTCCCAGCGGTGGGTTGTTCGGATCGGCCACCAATACCACGACCCCTGCTCCTAGTGGTGGCCTCTTCGGTAATGCTAACGCAAACGCCTCTTCCAATACTGCGCCTGCTGCAGGATCGACAAACACTAGCGGTGGACTGTTCGGCGGTGGCGGAGCAACTGGTGGTAGTATCTTTGGTTCCAATCCTGCGTCGAACACCGCGAATGCGTCATCTACTCCTGGAAACACCGGAACTACAGGAGGTCTATTTGGTGCAAACACCGCCGGCGGGAATCTGTTCGGTGCCAAACCTGCTACGCCTGGTGCTGGCAGCACTCCTGCACCCACAGGTGGCTCATTGTTTGGAGGTGGCTCTACCTCCGGTACCACAGGCGGGTCTCTCTTTGGCAACGCCACCAATAACACCAACACCTCAACCACCGGGGGGAGCAGTCTGTTTGGTGGTGCTTCGTCCGGAGGAGGCTTATTCGGCGCCAAGCCAGCTGATCAGTCTGCCAACGCTTCGTCTACGCCCGCTGCCGGAGGTGGTCGTATGTATTCTTCAACCGACCATTCGCTGCATTTTGGCTGATTGCAACCCCAGTGTTCGGACAGGCTAGCTCCAATACAGCATCCAACACGACGGCTCCATGTACGCAATGTTTCTGGGATCCCTATCATCTGAACTAAAGTCGACCTGCACAGCTGCGCCTTCTGGCGGTCTTTTTGGCCTTCCTCCTAAGCCTACAGACCCTCAGGGTACGACTGCCGCAGCAAATACTACGGGTACGGGAACAGCCGGCTCTACCGGCACAGCCGGTTCTACCCCTGCTGCATCGTCGGGTGGTTTGTTCGGCGGCGGACTGTTCGGTAACAAGACAGGGACGCCCACTACTACCCCTGCAGCTGGCGCCAGTGGAACTACGCCTGCAGCCCCATCGTTACCTGCGTTCAACCTCGGTGGCAACAAAGACTCGTCGAGTAACAACACCACTTCGACGACCACGGGCGCATCGGGTAAGATCTCGGCTGGTGGGTAAGTGTAAGCCAGGTCCTGACCACGTTGTTGCAGGAACCACGCCATCATTGTTCAACTTAGGCGGCAACAAGTCTGAGGACAAGAAGGATGAGAAGAAGGATGGAGCACCTGGTATAAAGCCCATGATGTCCTTGGTTGAGCGCGCGCTGATTGCCATCCAGCGGCTCCTGCCTCGACATTCAACTTGTTTGGCGGCAAGAAACCCGATACCAGTAAGTGTGTCTAGACTGCAGCGACACTCGGATTTTGACGCCGAGGTCCATTCGCAGCTCCCGCAGCCGGCACGACCACCGCTGAAGGGGAGAAGCCCAAAGACGGAAACCAAGGTGTGTGACATGATGAGGCTTGCGAGCTTTATGCAGTCTCTGACACTCCTCTAGCGGGAAGTTCTGCAACTACTGGTGGCTCTGGTGCATCAACAACTGCCGATTCTTCTACAATTGCCGTCCCGCCACCATCGATGTTGAGAGGCAAGACCATCGAAGAGATCGTTAATAGGTGGTCGAATGACCTGGAGACTCATGTCCGCGAGTTCAACAAGTTTGCAAGCGAGGTTGCGGTGTGGGATCGGGCGCTCATCGAGAATGGGAACAATGTGAGTTGTTGTGCGACTTTGGTGCGACTATTGGTGCTCATCCGAGGGTCCGCAGCTTGCTCGGCTGTATGCCACCGTCCTTGCTGCAGAGCGGGAGCAAAATGACATTGACCAATCGCTCGATCACATCGAGCAGCAGCAACAAGACCTCGCATCCACTCTTGATGCTTATGAGAAATCGACAGAGGAGATTCTCGGCGGACAGGGCAGCAACCTCCGCGCCCTCGACACTGGTCCTGCCGACACCGAGCGTGACAAGAAGTAGGTCATGCTCGCTTTTCACGTTGTGCAACGATTCTGATCACCACACAGCTATATGCTTGCTACTGAGCTCCACGGACATTTAGACGATCTCTCCGGCTCGCTCATGCAGATGATCGATGCCGTCAACGCGCTTTCGTTGTCCAACAATGGCGCGAACGGCCAAGGCCAGGACGGCGGCGACGATGCTATCAGCCAGATCGCGCAAATCCTCAGCAGTCACCTTGAGAGCTTGCAGTGGATCGATGGCGCGGTGCGCGAGCTCGACACGAAGATCACGGACGTCGAGCGCCGCGTGCGCGCGTCTACGGACGGCGGGTTGGGCTCCAGCACGAAGTCGAGGGGTTTCGGCCTTGGGCGATGATCTTCCTACGAAGCTGTACTTGTACTTCTATACATGCATGACTTCTGATGACCCCGGCTTATGTGAATCATCGTCTATACAAATATGTGAATCAGGTCCAGCATCGGTGAGCTCACAGGCAATTGCCTACCGGATACCTTAGGACGTACGATCTGTCAGTGTGGAACATCCATTCTGAAAACAGTTTCATAGCATGTAACGTCAGTGCAACTACTACAGTGACTCTGGTATAGCCTATCTAGTGGATGCCGTGTGCATGGTCATTAGGGAATGGCACGTAGGATAACAATGGTACGCGCGAAAACTATCCTGTAACAAATACATGATCCTGAGAAGCAAATGTCTAGGAAGAGGAGTCGCCTCGCTAGTATGTATTGCGGTGCCTCCTATCGGAGGCGACATGCGGCTGGGAACGTGAGCCTATGCCAACGGGCCCGCATTGCTTTAGCGGATCGTGAGCGAGAGTGGCCGCTGAGTAGCATGCAACGCTCGATGTCTAGTAGTGGGGGAATGGCGGCGGATCAACGAGCTAGCGAGCTCGTAGCACGCATCCGCTCGCCATAGAACCATAGGAATATGGGGAAGGGGATTCCGAGGACGATGGCGAGACCTGCAAGGAGCGAGTTGCCACCGCCGAGGCCGAGCGCAGCGTACATCTGACTGCCGAATAGAGGGAACGCAAAACCGAGCATCGAACGGAATACCTAAACAACCGCAGTCTGTTCAGTGACGATGCCTTCCGTGGCTGAACAAGCAACACGCACTGATGCTGCCGCCAATGCACTCGCGGCGTACGTGAAGGTGTCCACGAGGTAGAGCTGGATGGGGAGGCTGCGGGCAGGAAATGAGAGGCGATGAGTAAACGAGGCGAAGAGCTCTCAAATCGCAGGACGTACAAAGTAGTCATCATCCCGAACCCAAAGATTCCAGTGCCAATGATAGGCATGATCCAGTGGATCCGCGCTTGCGCTGACCATCCGTACCAGCTATGGGACCCATATGAGCGGATGCTTCAACTACGAATGCGGGAGCGGGAAAACTCACAATACACCGATAGGGACGAAGATGGAACCGAAGATGAGCGCGGGAATCCGGAACTCAGGCTTGCCCTTCCCCCCGTTCTTCGCGACAAGCTGTATCCAGGGAGATAGCGGCAGTGAGGGGTTATTTTATAGGACAGGCTTTGTTTGGACTTACATGTGCATAGACCTGGTCAGCGAAGTATGCACCAAACAACGTGGCGCTGAAAAAGCCCACACCAAGCCCGATATAGGCCAAACCGCCCACACCGATGCTAAATCCATAGATACCGGTGAAGACGTCTGAGAAAGGCTACGGTCAGCAGATTGCTTGCTCGATGCCTGGCCAAGCGACAACCCACCTGGGAAGACGGCAAACATGAGGTAGTAAATACCTTCCAGAGCATCCTTTCAGCATGCATTGTCGATGCCAATGCCGGGCGTGAAGTATACGCACCATACATCCTGGAACCGAGGCACATGTTAGCATGTGTATTCCTCGGCGGACAAAGAGCGTGTACGAATTGCACTTACAAAGCCATATATGCACTTAGCAAGAAGCAGATGATGCTCCTTGTCAGTAGGATGAATGGTCTTGTCATATCCACCCATAGTCTGTGCACCTTGCTCCCATGCTCGGCGATGAGATGAGGGTGTGCCTTGGCCGCCTTCTCGGGATCCGCTACCTTTCGTGCTCGACGAAGACGAATAACCGGATGATACGTCTCACGTAGGAAGGGAATGCCAACAACAGCGGCAATGAATGCCAGCCCTGCAACGACAACGAAAATATACTTGAACCCAATCGTCTCAGCGATGAACCCGCCCGCTACAGGTCCGATGACAGGTCCAAGTAGAGGTCCAAGGGAATAGATAGCCATGGCTGAGGCTCTCTCCTTTTCCGAGAACAGGTCACTGATGGTACCTCCACCGCAAGCTATGGGAGCGCTGCCCACAAATCCAGCTAGTGAGCGCGGTCAACGCGTGCCCCGACCAGATCGGCGAGAGGCACGTACACAGTATACGGAATCCAATCAAGTCCGTAACTGTAGGGGAATATGCACAGCCGAAGTTGAAAGCAAGGAAGAAGAGATTGCCTAGGTGTAAAACCTACGGACACAGTCAGTGTCCAAACGTATAGCCAGCGAGGCAGGCTGTGACGTTGCCTACCCAAGTACGACCGTAAATCTCAGACAAGGGGGCTAGAAAGAGCGGGCCGATGGCGAAGGTCACCAGGAAGACACTCAGTGTAGCAGCGACCTCCGTTTGGCTGGTAATGCCGTAGTGTTTGGCAATGTCCGGGAGAGCGGGAGCCATCATAGACGAACCGAGAGGGGTCACGAACGTGTATAGCGAAACCTGTAATTCTTCTGAGCTTTCGTCGTTCGCGACTGCAACAACCAAACACCTACGATGGTGACCATGACCCATTTCTTGTGCATAGACCAGTTCCGCGGGTTGATGGGGTCGTGCGCCCAGTCTTCCTCCGCATTTTCTAATGCTTCTTCCTATTCGGCCATTCACGTATGAGAATTGGAATTCCCATGCGCCCACAACGATCGCATAAACGGCAATCTCGACCGTACCTTCTTATCCTCTGGAAACGCCGATTCGCCCTCGCCGCCATGAGGAACATCCGTGTCTTTCCTGCCCTCAGTCGTTTCTGGATGAGATGGGACTGAGTTCCTGAGGATATGGTCGGGCTCCTGGAGGCCTTGGATGCTTCAGTGGGAGCCGGCGTGTTGTCGAGCTGCTGTGTCTCCGACATCTTGCCAGGAGCTGCACCAGGCGCGGGGGTCGCTGTCAGGGAAGGGACGCGGAGCAACAGGGAGCAACATGGGGGCCTCGAGGGACTATATATGATTCGCCTGTGGATGCCATATGGGATTTGTGTAATTATTAACCCCGGGACCGCATCCCATGGTGATGAAACATCTGAGACGGCTATCCGCGCTCCCGTGCTCGACCATCTCTCGTTCAAGGATCCCAAAGAGCTGCATGTATATAGCGGGTCGACATCTTCAGAGGGCACTCGCCTCTAATATCCTATCGAAATCAAGGTCGCTTGCCCATATTCAGCCTCAACCATCCGCATTTTCGGACGAAGGTCCAGGAAACGTTGACGTCAGCGTGTCCAGTCAACTCCGTTTCCCTCGTGGGAGTGTCCCTACAAGTAACAATGATGCAATTCACTCAATTCACTCACGGCCGCTCCGAGATTCTCGGCATTGACATGCATCACGGCGGACAAGCCCCCTTTGCAACACCATGCGATACCGTGTCATATACCTACCGTTATGTAGTTTGGCTATCAGGCTATGACACACCTATAACATGGCTACGGACCGAGAAGGGAGCACATGACTGCTTTTTGTTTTGCTTTTGTCGGGATATGACATGTGACACCTTAGCTCTCCCTGCCGTGATGCATGCGCTAGAACCTGCCTTGGCAGTGATGCTGAAACAAATCGGCATTCGGCAAGTGTAGTTAAGTAGATGGAAAGAATACGATAGAAACTTCTTATACAACGCTGTATCTGCCAGAAGTGGCTTGGGGGTTGCGCATCTCTGCCTGCAAGGCGGCGGCAGAGGCCTCCACCAAAAGGCGTTTGATCTCCCGAACTGCTTGTTCCACCTAAAAGGTAACGGTGAGCATTTGCCCAAGACGTACAAGGCTGAACGTGACTCACCCGCCACTCTTCGTTCGACTCGATGAGGAGATGCAGCTTCGGCGGTCCTTCTGGTGGTGGCTCCTTTCCTGGCTCGTAGTAGATACCTGCAATGAGAGGTTGTAAGCAACACGTAATACGTCAAGCTGGGAAACCTTCTTACCTTTGTTGGTAACCGAAGCACCGGTCATATCGATGAGCTGCACCATCGTCTCCTTATTCGTGACCCGCCATCTCGCCTTCTGCGGATAGTCGTTGATAGGGATGATGGCATGGAACTCCGTTGCATCGATGGCGTTCCGCTTCGTTGTGAGCTCTTCGTGCTGCAACTGCGACTGCGCCACGAGCTTGTGTGCCCGCAGCTGCGCGTTGAGCTTCGCGACGACACTGAGGGCCTGCTTGTGCGCAGGCGTGTCCTTGCCTGCACGCTCTGCGGCTTCTTGCGCTGCTCGCAATGAGGCCTGCAGCTTCTCCTCCTCCTTCTGCTGCGCGAGACGCCGAGCGGCGGCCGCGGCGCCTGCAACACCGAGCAGGCCCTTCGACGAGTCTGGTGCTGGTCCACGCTTGACTTCGACCTTGAAGTTACCGAAGGTCATATCATCTTGCGGCGCTTTGGCCTCTGTGGCGGTAGCAGCGGCAGCCTCGGCTTTCTCTTCCTCCGTCTCGCCGTACGCTTTACGTTCGGCCTTCTCCCTCGCATCACGCTCCTGGTCAAGCCGGTCAAGACCCTTGCCACCGAAGCCAGATCCAGCCACCTTCGCCTTGCCAGCTTTGACTTTCTCCAGGAAGCCTGTAGCGATCTTGTAATGAGTATCGACTCTGTGTATCATTTGGAGAAACACCCACCATTGGCCAGATCCTCCAACTCCTTCGGCACCACGACATTACTGGCTTTGAGCGCACGGTAAATATCCACTGAGTACCGATCCTGTTCAGGAGTAATGAATGTGACGCAAGTTCCCTTGTTGCCCGCCCGACCGGTCCGGCCAGCACGGTGCACGTAGTCCTCCATGTGGTTGGGCGCGTCATAGTTGATAACAAGTTTCAGCTGCTTAACGTCGAGACCACGCGCAGCGACTGAGGTGGCGATGACAATGGGGACGACGCCAGACTTGAAGTCCGCAATGGTAGAGTCACGGTCGACCTGGTCCTTTCCGCCGTGTAGCGACATGCATAGGTAGCCCTTGCGCATCAGCTCGCGAAGCAGGTTGTCGGCGGCCTCCTGCCTGTCAACGAAGATGAGGGTACGGGACTCGGGGTCCTCGTTGTACGTCTGGCCAAGGATCTCGAGAAGACGGTTGAACTTCGTGTCTTCCTCCCTGACCTCCACAATCTGCTCGATCTCCGGGGCAACAACCGACCGACCACCGACGGTGATCTCCAGCGGTTTTCGTAAAATCTTTCGCGCGAGAGAATCCATCTGCTTGGGGAAGGTGGCAGAGAAGAGGACGGTCTGCCTGTCAGGCCGAATATTATTGACGATCTTCATGACCTGCGGCTCGAAACCCATGTCGAACATGCGATCCGCCTCGTCAAGCACAAGGTACGTGACACGCTTGAGGTTAGTAACACGTCCTGAATTAGCGGTGAGCAAGTCAATCATCCGTCCTGGCGTGCAGACAATGATTTCAGCGCCCTTCTTCATTTCTGCAATCTGGTCCTTGATGGGTGAACCACCATATGCACAGACAGCCTGTCGACGGATATCAGGACTGCTGAAGGTCTCGATCAAATCAATGCACTTACCCGAAGACCCAGGACTCGTAGAAACGGCTTACATTCGCGATGAATCTGCACGGCTAGCTCACGCGTCGGCGTCATGATCACCGCAATGGGACCCTCCATCTGTTCTAGTGGTCGCTGGTCCTTGATGTGCCGGAACATGGGCAGGAGGAATGCGATAGTCTTTCCGGAACCAGTCTTGGCCACACCGATGACGTCTCGGCCGGACATGATAGCGGGGATAGCTTGCGCCTGGATCGGAGTCGGTCCCTTATAGCCCAGGTTTTTGATAACCTCCAAACTGAGCTGTATCAGAACCACTTCCGAACAACAGGACGTATCGAGACTTACCAGCTCGCAGGCAGACCGAAGTGACTCCACTTCGTGACAGGACGAGGACAGTCGACACCCCGGATCTTGATACCATCGAGCTCGAGGCGGAGGAGATCTGCCTCCTCGTCGGTCATTTCAGCAATGTCCGGAGGAGGGATATAGAACTCCTTGCGGAAGGGTTCGTAGGCAATCTTTGAATGGTCTACAGCAGCGATGTCTTTCTTCTTTGCCTTCTTGGCGGCAAGGGCGAGGATGTCTTCGGGGTTGAGCTCTGTCGCATCGAGCTCGTCAAGCTCTGGACGATCCTCCTCAGCGTCTTCTCCATGCTCGTCCAGGCGAACGCCGAGGTGGCCGGTGGTCTTCATCTTCTTCAAGTCCTCGAGGTTGACTTTCTTGACCTCCTCTTTCACGCCGCTCATGAACGCGTCCAGAGGGTCAACTTCATCGTCCTCGTCCATGGCATCTGCAGCCTTTGGCTGGGCGGCAGCAGCCCCATCATCGTCTTCGTCGTCGCCCTCAAGACTACCGATCTTACTCTCGCTTATGGTCATGTCAACTTCGGGAAGATCGAGTGTCTGCAGCTTGTGCTTCGTCTCGATAGAGTCGTCGAAGACAGCGGCTGATTTGGATGTTTTCAGCACCTCCGGCTTCAAGGGCAGCCCCTTCAGCCCAAGGCTGCCAAGAGCCGAGCGATTCAGAGAGCCCGCAGTGGAAGGTGCTGCTGCGGCTAAAATGCATCAAGTGGTGTGAAATCACAAAGTATGCACAAGATAAATGAGAGAGCTCACCAGCAGCAGACTTGCCTGCCAAGGCCATAGCCTTTGCTTTGGCCTCGTCAAGAGCCTTCTTGGCCTCGCGTTCCTTCTTCCATGCCTCCAGCTTGGCACGCTTCGCTTTCAACTTCTCGTCCTCGACCGGTGGTGTAGCTGGCTTGCTCTCGGACGGAGGTGGCTGCTCTTTCGGAGGTGAAGCTGGCCGGTCGCGGTCCCGACGGTCTCTGGAGCGCGAGCGGCGGCGTTCGTCTCGTCTGTCCTCACGATGGTCTCGCCGTCGTTCGTCACGTCGGTCGTCGCGATACCGGTCGTCGCGATGTCTGTCCCTCTCCCGCTCTCTATCTCTGTCCCTCACATCTCTGTCCCTGTCGCGGTGACTGTCTCTGTGACCGTCTCGATCATGGCGTCCGTCTCTTTCCCTGTCTCTATCGCGGTAGCCATCGCGGTCTCGGTCGTCGTCGTACCTCGATCTAGTGGGCCTTTGGGCGTTGCGCCTGGTCGGCGACGGAGACCGAGGTGAAGAGCGGTGAGACGGCCTTACCCTCTTATTCGGCGAGTCTGGCGAGTAGGATCTGTCTCTCCGTGCCATAATGCTATGAAGCAGGAAAGCGCGAGAGATAGCGCTGGTGGGAGGGGTGGGTATGGATCAGTGGTGGAAGATGCGAGCACCGCAAGACGCGCAGAAGGACCAGGGCTGGTAAGCGCCCACTTGTGTGCTTTGTCACTATTTGGCCCTCCTGCCTTTGTGGGCGGGGATTGCGTACTGTACGAGCAGCCTATGGGCGCTTGCTGGCTGCTGCACCTCATCGACGGCGACGACGACGACGATGGCTGCGAATATCCTCGACGCCTCCGCTCTCCTTCATGCGCTGCCGGGAATACTACCGCCTGGAAAGAAGAAGCTGGAATCTCCGCAAGATGCTATCGCCGCATTGATACATACTGTGTTCACTGTCTTGGGCTTCCGACTCATCAGCACCGACGAGAGCGGACCCTCTCGTACTTTGGAGAACAACGTGCTTCCTGAAGAATGGAATCAGCACGGTCCTGGTTCCTATGTTTTTAGATACAGACACGAGCAGAGCAGTCTCGAGTTCCTCGTCAAGGTAGTGAAGCTGGGCAACCGCACGCTCGTCAATTCCATTGCGGTCGAGGTGAGCCCTCTCCTTCATCTTCTCCCTACCATACGATTTAACGCCTGCTATTCAGACCGACAAAACTGCATCGCTTGATGTTGCTACTAGCGACTTTACGTCCACCTCATTCTTCCCACATGACCTCTCTGCGAGTAATCCCCCACCGCTTGTACATGGCTTCATATCATCCAATCGCATCAACGACTTCGTGTCGCAGCTGAAATTGACCACTCTGCAAAAGCTCATGCCTGGCTTGCGCAAGGAGGGTTACTCTGAGGAAGCGGATACCAACGCTGGTCCGAGCCGTGCGCGCGCTCCCGAGGGCCCTCCTCCCGCCCGTCCGCGCCCTGAACAGCCTCCATACGCGCCTGAGGACATCTACCCTGGCGCAGTCCCTCGTAACCCACTAGAAATTGGTAGGCGTGACCGCGACCCGTTCCCGGGCAACCCGTTCGCCCCGCCGCCAATGTTTCCTGACACCTCCGGAGATGGTATGTTTGTGGGACCCAATCATCCGATCTTCGGTTCCGGAATGCGTGGTCGAGGTCCTGGTGGTATGGGTCCCTGGGGTGGTGATGGATATCTCCCTCCGCTAGGTGCTCCCCCGGGTGCCAGATTTGACCCTATCGGTCCTGGCCCTTTGCCTGGCCCACCGCAGTTCCCGGGTCAGGGTCCTTTCCCCCGGAGGGGCCCTTTTGGCGGACAGGAACCTGATAATGATGACTTCCCGCCTCCTGGTTCGGTACGTCATCTTGTTTGATCGTTTAACTGTTCCGAATTGCTGACTGGGGGTCACAGCGCGACATGTTCATGTAGGCACAGGCCAAGATCATGTGTTGGGGGACTTGGGTGTAAACCCGAAGTGACATGCGAAGACGATGTAACGTTCCTGTATATTGCTACATGTATCTCGTATCTGTAACAACACAACTGGGCCGACGCAGTCCACGACAGTCAGCAGGAACACTGCAGGATGGTCTGAGGAGGGGCCCGCTGGCGCTGTGCAAGCATGGCTGCTGAATTGGGGAAGATCGCCCATATACGTACTGTTTTGATCAGAACCGCCGTCGTCTTCACCCCGAGCCTATATAACCTCTCCTCCGCTCCCGCCATTGTCCCATCCCCTACTACCCCCATTGCATCTACTCTCTTGCTCCCATCTGTACGCAACCGCAGCTGATCGCCATTGAAGCCGCTATGCAATCGCCAACGAGAGCACGAAGGCAGAAGTCGGAACTTCCGTCGTTCATGCGCCGCCCACCCAAACCGGAGGGTGTCAAGAACGTCACCAAGGTCAACATCGACAAGCTCACCCCTCGTGAGCTCGAGGAACGATACAAGCGCAATGCGCGCACCCTCTCTGAGACGTGAGTGCGCTTCTTTTGCTGCCCCGGATGTGCATGCCTTAAAATCCAGGTCGCTCCTGCCGCCCCGCTCGATCACAGCTCCGCTTCGAGTTCGACCTTCATCAAGCAGCTCGAGGACCAGCAAGCCGCCATACGGACGCGCCTGAATGAGCTCGGCGTAGAAGGCATCAGGAATCAACTGGAGCAAACGAGTATCCATGATGACCGACAGGCTATGAATGTCGATGCTGCCCCGGGCCCCTCTTCGCCACCACCGCAGCCTGATCCTAAGCCCATAAGTGCGAAGCAGCGGGCTCTTGCTCGATGGGTACGTCAGCTGCTATTATAAAATTAGACCGTATTGACATCTAGTCGGATGTCCTAGGCGGGTATGGGCAATACAGCAGGCACGGCGGCGATGTCATATCAGGAGGCGGACCAAATATTGCGCGATTCCTTCGTCAGAGAGCAAGAACACAAGCAGAAGGTGCTCGACAGGCGAAGGCGTCGCGGTGAAGTGCTCGAGGGTGAGCAACTCTCACGTTCCGAGATGGATGCACGCATGTGGGCGTTTCTGTGAGTCGTTTCGACCACTCTGCTTACTTCGGACCTGCGGTTGACACCTGGATAGTACATATAAGCCTTCAGAATCAGACATGGAAGATGATGACGAGGATGAGGAAGACGACGAAGAGAAAGAAGAAGGCCGCCCTGCATGGTGGGATGAGGACGATCAAGAGGATGGCATAAAAGGCCAGGACATCGTCGAGCCCGACTACGAAGATCTTTCCACTATCATTCGCATTGACGAAGCACGTATCCCCTTTTCCATTCCGAGAGATGAGTAGTGCTGTGTATACTATCGAATGTAACAAGTAATGTGTAGCGTTAGACGGTATCCGGATGCATATTCAAAGCGACAGCATGAGAAGAAAGGGGAGGATATTCTCATAACAGAAGTCAAGGTCTACATGGACACTACGTCTTCGTGGCGGCGAAGTCTTCATGCAAATGTTGTCAGGCCCCGTAGGTTTCACCTTGGTCTTGATCGTCTAGGCACGAGACCAGTTCCAATTTTGCCAGGAGGTATGCAATCAGCTTCAGCGCGCGTGCACGGGGCAGCTCCTCCCGCGCTGTAGCCAAGACGATAAGCAAGCTGGGGAGTTTCATGAGCAAGCGAAATTGCGAGCAGTCGATTTCAGGCTCACTGTTATGGAAACTACACAGACAACTGAGACGCGCCACCGTAGAGCCCTTGACAAACTCCTCCAGGCAAATGACACCTTTAACAACGCGTCAGCGTACATTGGGGCAGATAGGTGCGAGAGAAGCTTACATTCAGTGCCGATGAGGGTACTTTCAGCGGGCAACTTGTAGACGAGGTATTTTGCAGTCTGGGGCGCCGCACCACCGCCCCCTTCGAGGCAGTTCTTCACATGGCTCTCCTGCACATCGGCAGGGCCAAGGTCTGACAAAGAGACGTTGCACACTGGGCACCTGTCGCGAAAAGATCAGAGAGAATCCTATGAGGATAACCCGCAAAACATACTCGGCTAGATCACTAAGCTGAGAGCTGGATTGCGCACGAGTCAGGCTGCTAGAGGCTGAGAGCCGCCCTTGGTCGATGACTATCCGTTCCATCGAGTTCGCGCGCGACGTTTGCAGACCGCTGGGCACCGTTGCATTGACCTCTTCATAGCAGCCTCGGCAGACACGCTGCTGACTCGTCCCAACGGAGGACTCGGGAAATGAAGGATCGTGCACGACCTCTGACGGGTCGAGAAGAGCCCGGTATGACGAGCAGCGGTCGCAGAATATGCGCCCGCACCGTCGACAGTGCTAGGGTTATTTCAGTAATCATCCTACATCACCTCCCCCAGTATCGACTCACATGCTAAAGAGGATGTCAGCAGGTCAAAGACCAAAAGAACAGAGTAGTAGACATACTCTGCGATTAAGAAACGTAAAGCGACGCCGGCAATCGCGACATTCAGAGACCGCTTCATCTCTCTCCCACTGTGCATGGACTTGGTGAGGCACAGGTGCGGGCCATCGCGGCGTGAAGACTTTCTGCGGTGCTTCGTGCGTCGGCACACGGAACTCAGGAGCCTGTGAGAGATGAGGAGTAAGGTCCGTTGGGGTTCTCGAGGTCGAGCCACTCGCACGTCCGAAGTAGTCGGTCGTCGTCGATCTCACGGACGGCGGACGTGCTGTCAGTGGAGGCGAAGGCGCGCCAGGATAACGGAACTCCTCTTCGTCGTCATCGTCCTCGTCGTCGAAATCGGCATCATCTGGGACGGATGTAAGGATAAGACACGCTTTGAGAGCTAATGAGGATATCTTACCTTGGCCCGACAACAACAACCCCTGCGCACTAGCCGCCATTCTCCTCCTCTCCAGTTCACGGTTATATGCGTTCAACAATACCTCCGCTTGGATCCTCCGTTCGGAGTCGCCGTCACCTGTAGAATGGTTATATCGATGGTCACACGCACCACAGTAATCTGAGGACTCACTCAAGATTCCCTGTCTCAGTTCATTTGTAGCACGCTCAAGCTTCGCAATCATACGACGAGCCTCAAGAGCAGAACCGGTATCACGGCCGTCCGCTTGAGGCGTCCCGACAAGGTATCGTGCACGAGCCACGTAGTCCTGTGAAGACATGCCCGAGCTCGGCATTGCAGCCAATTCCTGACCATCGCTGCCCCCAAAGTCGCTTCCTTCATGTTCGATGTAGGGTATGAGCTGCCCATCGACCAGGTGATACATGGCACCATCTGGTTGAAGGAAGGGCAAAGGGGGTATATCCAGCCTTCGTCGCATCACGCGCACCCATCGGCGGCGTCTGACCCATGTCTGCGACCCGTGAGGATGCGTTCCAGTGCTCGCACTTGCTCGGCTGTTGCTCCGACTCCGGCTGCTCCCACTTAGACCGACAGCAACAGCCCCGCTGCCGTTGAGCAGACGCTCCAATTGCGGTGGCTGCTCAGCGACCCACTCATCATCCGGGTCAG
Organism: Trametes cinnabarina; assembly: GCA_000765035.1. Taxonomy (NCBI): domain Eukaryota; kingdom Fungi; phylum Basidiomycota; class Agaricomycetes; order Polyporales; family Polyporaceae; genus Trametes; species Trametes cinnabarina. The sequence continues at coordinate 35,380 of CCBP010000024.1, forward strand.
TGAACGAGTGGGCGTACTGCCATCCATCTTGGGCATCCACATTGGGCGGAGTGACGTCCAGCGTCCAGTCGGATCTATGAGAGACAGTCAGGTCGGCCAACGCGGGATGTAGGTGCATACTCACAGCCAGAAGTGGCTTCGATCAGCGCCTTCTTGCGACGACCCAGGTTTGGGCAAAGTGAAAGGGTCCTCTCGGAGAGGCAACTGCACGTCGCTGCGCCAAGCTCCAATCTTCTTGCTGGTACCCTCTGAAGGGGTTGGCAGAACCAGCTCGAACGGGGCCTGCCGCCCACGTCTACCCAAACCAGACGCTGAGAATTTTGGACGTCCTCCCGATACAGCCAAAGTCTTCAACCGAACGTCCAAGCGTTGGTTCTCGTAAAGCACCACAGGAACCGTGGTGTGCACTGCGAGAGGGTTGTACGGGACGGCGGAGTTTCGCCATTTCTCTGCTTCGAACCGTTGAAGGACCTGTGCATTCTTTGTGAGCTACTAAGACGGCCACTTACCCATGGCTATCGTACCTCGCAAATCCAGACTTCAAAAACGGCTGCAGCGACATCGTACGCGGTCTCACCCCAGTTATTTCTCACGAGCGGGTCAGCGGATTGCTTCGTCAAGAGGTATAGCACGACGGGGAGATGGCCTTTAGAAGCAGCGTTCACTGTAGAAAGTCATGTAAGTCGGTGAGGAGCCAATATGAGCCTTGTATACGAATACACATACTTAGAGGAGTGTATCCACCCTTACTACGCACATCTACCCCTGGCGCGCCATCAACCTCTGAGGTCGCACCCCCATGCTCGCATAACCAGCGAACAATGTCAAGGTATCCCTGTCGACCCGCCGTCAGCGAACATACTCTTCATATGGACAGTCATGCACGTACCTTAGAACATGCGTTATGCAGGGCGGTCCAGCCATCTGCGTCCTTGGCATGTACGTCAGATTTCTCAGGTAGTAGATACCGGATGATCGGAAGATGTCCGTTCAGAGCAGCCTTGTGCAGCGCAGTCTAATGGAGGGCATGGCCATCTGTTAGCGGAGTCCTCAGCCTGGACAAGCCCGCTTACCTCGCCCTCCTTATCCTCGATGTCCGGAATTGCGCCACACTCCTCTATCACTTGAAGCCGGTCAACGCGAGCCGCACACGCGAGAGAACGATTCGCACGTACACCACTTGGCGATATCCAAGTAACCCCTGCTCGCGGCCGCGTGCAGCGCGGTCAGACCCGTCCGCGGCGACGCGTCGTTCGCCAGTTCGAACGGATCCACGTCATCCGCGCGCACCGCCTTCCTAAACTCCGTCTGGACGCGCCTCAGGTCGCCCGACGCAGCGGCAGCATGCAGAGCCTCGAGCTGTGCAGCGGACGGGTGGCTCTTCGAGGGTACGAGGGACTGCACTTCCTGCGTCTGCTGCACGAGGGGCTTTGAGGTGGGGGTGCCCGCGCGCGGAGGAGACTGGTGGACGGTAGAGGTTTCGGCAGACGGAGCAGTTCCTGCACTGATCGTCATTGGGCCCTCAGTGCCAGGATAGACAAAGTCTTCTTCATCCGAGTCTTCGTACATGGGTGGCGAGTTCGAGGCAGGGGAGACGGAGCTACTTGCGACTCTGCGGGAAAGTCGTACACGTGCCGTTAAGGACGACGAAAGGGTCAAGAAGCGCATCTTCGCCGCGACGATGTGATAGCACTTACTCTTCTATCGTGCTCAGGTGACGCGAGGAGGTGTGCAGGCTGCTGCTCATCACAAGCGCAGGAGAAAGAGGATGTCCAGAGGACGGAGCAAGAGCCCGCGAGGCTCAGTCCAGGCAGCAGGCGCGCATCATCGCGGGCAAAAAGTTCGGTGCGAGTTGATGGCATTCCGTCACACACGAGCGCCACGGCGACTCTACACATGGACTAGCATACTAAGTAAATCTCGAATACGGCTCCAGCCCAAGCGTCCTGATACCTACGTGTGCAATACGGTTACAGCACTACATTCTATTCGTATGTAATATCAAGACATCATAATCATAGAGAGGGGGATCACTCGGTCACATCACTTCGACATTCCGAACGTCTCGACATGGAGAGTTACAGAAGGTGCACCTCTCAGCACACTCGTCGGACAGGTGAGCTTGGAGGACAGCACACGGGATACCGACACAGAGAGGGACGACGGTCCGGCCACTGTCATGTCAATAGCGTGAGTCAAGCTGCAGAACCGCAAAGGCGAGGTGACTGACCGTCAACAGAGACCGGTCCCACAGAAGCATCGATGCCCTCCTGGAGGATTCGACGAATACTCGGGCGCCCATGGACGATCTTCAGCGAGGAGTACACCGGAAGCTCCTTGTCGAGCTTCTCCTTCTCGACGTCCGTAGGGCTCGTCGGCGTCGAAGAGCCGTCAGAGGGCGTGTACGAGTTGCTGCGCGGCATCATCTCCGGCAACGTACACGTCGGCCCTGTGATGTAGATGTGGGGCTCGACGAGGAGCGAGGTCGGTTGTGCGGCAGAGAGCGCGTCGTTGAGGGTCTTGGATATCCACGCGAGGTGATCTGTGGTTGCCTACGTGAGAAAGCTGGCCGGCGGCAGGTGGAGGACGATACATTTACCTGATTCACGGACCGCCCAAACGAATATGACCCGACGCACATCCGATGTTTCCGCACGCGCGCGACTGCAGGCGGCGACGTCAATGCAGGGTCCTGAGATATACCTTCCAGGTGTTACTCACTGCACGAGATCAAGCAGGAGAGGCAGAGTGTACGACACCCCCGAGCCACCTGTGATCCCGGTCAGCCATAGTCGCACTCGAATGGACCTCGGGGCATACGCACCGGCAATCAGGATGCATGTTTCATATTTGGACAAGTCTGGTGGACATCCATAGGGCCCATCGACGAACGCAGGCACACGAGTCTGGCCGCTGCGCTCCGCGTGCTCTCTCAGTCGGCCGGTGAATCCTCTCCTCCCGCGAATGAGGAACACAACGTCTTTCTCAGCAGGCCCGTCTGTGCCATCCAAGGCGGTCGGGATACTCGCGATCGTGAAGGGGTGCGCCTCCGTGGGGAGGTCGCTAACGGTGGGGAGGACGACGTACGCGTGCTGGCCAGGGCGCCAGGAGAACTTGCGCTTGAGCGTGAGGCGGATCGTGTCGGAGGAGACGAGCTCGACTGCCGCAGTGCTGTACTCATGCTCGCCGTTTCCAGCCCTGCCTCTGTTGTTCCACAGAAGCCGTGCCGTGCGAAGAACGCGGTCGAATGCCCACACGACGAGCGCAGGCCAGATGTAGTCACCGAAGCTGTATACATATGGAGCAGGTGAGCAAGCGCGATTCACTGCTGGGAATAGAAACCGCGATACGCACTGGGCCTTGCGGGCGTGGAGATACCCGCTGATGAGGAAGATCCTGTCATTATGGGAAGCACCGTCAAGAATGAATGCGGAAGAAGTGGCACAAGGACGCTCACCCCACGAGAATAATATGGGACACGAGGAAGAACTCGAAGAACGCGTTCCGGATGAAGCGGACCGAGAAGATGGTGGCCAGCGTGAACGCCGTCAGCCCAGTGGCTCCCCAGCGCATCCACCCATGCGAGAAGTCGAAATTATCCGAGAGGCTGCCGAAGTGCAACTTGTCAGGGTCACGTCACTGTCGGCTAGTCTAGGTTACACTCACCCCGAAATTGCACGGCTGAGAGCATGGATCCACAACAGGATGAGACATGTCCTCGCGGCAGCGCGGTGTAGTACGTTCAACTAAGCGTATCAAATCAGTGACCCGTTGATAAAGAAGGCCTCGTCGAGCTCCACCTTTTCGTGACCAATACCAGTAAAAACTGAGGGGCCGTCAGACACAGTCCTTGACTCGGATACGTTACGATATGACACGCACATGATATAATGTTGTTCTTTCCCGCTAGAGCGACGATGAATGGTAGTTGGCAAGACGCTAGATGCGCTGCCCTATCCTCGAAGAACCAATACTGAAGGTCAAAAGCTGCCAGTGCATTACAAATGAGTATTACGCGGGTTAGCGTTGTTGCTATATGAACTCACTGTTCGTGAACGTAAGACTCAACATCGTAGCGACATATCCACAGATGAAGAACAGCTCCGTAAGAGTCATGGAGCCTACGGGCAGAGGGACCTGAACGCGGAAGGCCACCACTCGGAATGCTGCTGCCAAAGCTGCGGGAATGCGCCTCCACGATACCCTCCCTGTCCTACCAGGCAAGACGATCTCGGGAGAGGGTTTTTCAGAGTTTTCCGAGGGAGAATGAACCGATCGTCGCAGGAACAGAGAGTGCAGCGCGAGACGCAGAACTCTGACGACAACTAGGAAAGCGATGATGCCCGTAATGAGCAACCATAGCTGCTTGATCGCTTTCTTCTGCTGTACCGCTTTGAGAGCCTTGTCCGCGGCGGTGGGCTCGAATCCACGAGGACGAAAGCGCAGAAAGCGAGTCGGCGAAAACATGTTCAGGTCGTCGACTGGAGCGATGGTCGAGAGGCGTTCCTCGCAGCTACCACAGTTTGCCGAACATCGTATTTATGTTGCCCACCATACGCCTCAGCAGAAAGCATTCTAACCTGCGGAAATGGCAGCGTATCGAAAAAGAAACATGCCGACTTGCCCCGTGATAGTGCCCAGCCACACACGGAGCGAATGTTATCTGTAGATTACCGTGACGAAGGCCACGAACTGAGGTCATCGTCAGGGCGGACTTCGACCAAGCGTACCGAGTTGAGAATCCCGAGGAGCACGCGTCGAGAATCCGGGGTAAATGTCTTCAGATGTTCGGGGCAATGCATTTCAATGTGGGGTAAGTGAATGGGCTGGTCAAGCGCGCGGCGGAATGACGTGCGAGGAATGATCAGGACAGACGGGCCATAGAGAGCCGAGCTTCGTCCAAATCCGCCTCGACGGTGAAGATTCGGGATCTGAACGGGTAAGATTCGGTTCGAAAATCTATCGCAACCTTCGTTTACCTCCGTCCAGTCGCTTGACGGGTCGGTCGACGGCCAATTGCATCACAGATGATATCGGGAACGACAGCCAGACGAATTGTCTGATAGGCTGACTTATGAGCATATGATGCAGGAGGGTGGTTGAAGGAACTGACCCGGCGCCGATAGGTAGATTGAAGTGCTCCGCCCAAGACGCATACTGTACGACTGCGTGGTTGAGCGATACCTGGTATTCTGAAGACGTCAACTTGACAGTAGAATGCCTCTTCCAAGCATGAGAAGGACACAGTACTTGAGACCAGAAGTCGTACGCGTGGAATTCCGTATGAACCCGCAGGCGTTCAGTGGGCGAGGCGACAAATATAGTATGGGAGATCCGCGGATAATATTATTGCGCTGCATTTTCCATGAGCATGATCTGCCACCCCAAAAAACCGAACCAGAGAGTTGCGTTGGCGGCGACACCACATACAGCAGGGGGAATGTATCCGCACTTGTTGCCTCTAGTTGCCCGTGGTGGACAGTGCTCGAGCTCACTACGTACGCGCTAACGCCATATATCGGCTTTTCTGAGAGAGATGTCGACAAGTTGTCCTGTCTTGTACGTTCGACCCTGGAACTCGAGTGGCCTCGCCTGAACTTCGGACTAGAGTAGTTGATTGTGGATAAGGGTCCGGATGCTCGTAGCCTGATGACCACTGTCGACATGACGGAACGGAAAGACGCGCACTATCAGGCGCTATGTCAGAGTGTAATCTGATCTGGAAAGGCCACAGTACTTGTGAGGTCAGCTCGTAGGTGCATTAGGCGTCCGTCGCAAGACTTGAAGACGTTAACGTTGTGGACGAGTCGAAGGCGACATGCCAACGCGTCAAGAGTGCTCCTCGAACCGGCCCGCACTCAAAATCGAATGCCGAGAAACCCGGAAAACGTCAATATGATCATGATTGCAATACAGTATCCAATTGTGTGGGTAAGTGATGTTGGGAAACCTGATCTTAGTTGCACTCAAATTGCTTTCTTTACGACTTACTTTATTTCGTCATAGCCAGTGAGATGCTGATGGGTGACGCAAATGGGTGGCGTGAGGCCGCTGTTGCCGCCGAGTCGTCGGTCGGCAACTCGGGAAACCTCACACGGCCGGACTCGCGCCGTATGAGGCCTCAATATGGCTATGGCCCCTTCTTACCGACTTGCGAGTCAAATTGCTGGTGAATCTCATTTGCATTCAAGGCCACATACAGCCTATCGCTATAGAATGAAAAAAAGCGTTGTACATTGAGGGAAACGGTAGCTTACACGTTTCGGGCAACAGCTCGTGTGTGCGGAGGCCCCCGGTGTCGCCGACCGACGGCTTGACGGCGACGGCGGTCTCGCGCGACCCATTTGCGTCATCCGCAGCAACTCATTAGCTATGACGAAATAAAGTAGGCCGTAAAGAAAGCAATTTGAGTGCAACTCTTGAGCGACGCGTAACAAGCATGCTGTCTCAAAGCCCGCTGCGCCTGCAGACCGAAGCCGACGCGTTTGAGAGGCGTCGAGGATGCGATGGCAGCGCGATGCAGAGTCATCCACCGATCTCGACGAGTCCGACTCGGAGTCCAAGTCATTGCGAGACGCTGACGCGATTGGCCACGGCTCGCCTTTTTTTGCTGCCACATTCCCCGCATACGACCGTCCACCCCCCGGATTCTCATCCAACCTTCATCGTCCTCCTCAATCCAAAAGTCATCGTCAGGGTCGCTTGGTCGTGTTCTCCTGCGCCCTGCTCTCCGGTCACACTGTGGGACAGCGCCCGTACCGAGCTATAAAGCCTTGAGAAAAGTCTTGCCTGCTCCGACTCGCCTTTATCGCCCTCTCACTCGACTGCACTCGACAATGCCCGCTACTGCACAGACCAACGGCGTACACACGCAGCAAAAGGATCGATCCAACCTCATTCCTTTCTCTTCGAGATTGAAGGAAGGACGAGCGCTTGCGCAGGACGTCTGGTCGATCTTCAAGTAAGTACACCACGGGAGCAATGTCTAAACAGGGCAGAAGTAATGGACGTGTCGCAGTGCTGCAAACCTTCCTGCGGACTGCATAAACCTCGGCCAGGGGTACATGAACTTTGCGCCTCCAGAATGGGTGAAACACGCTGCAGAGGACGCGCTCAACTCCGTAGCCACAAACCACTACTCCCACCCAAAGGGGCGCCTGCGTCTGCGCGAGGCGATCAAGGACCACTACAGCCCGCAGTTCGGGAGGGATCTCAACGTCGACTCGGAAATCCTCGTTACCAGCGGTGCGAATGAGGGTGAGTTCACCTCAATGCGATCGGGATATAACAATGCTTCATCTAGCGTGCAGGACAGTACTCCGTCTTCGTCGCTTTCCTTGAACAAGGCGACGAGGTGATCATGTTCGAGCCGTTCTTTGACCAGTACTTACCCTCCGTGACCTTCAATGGCGGTGTCCCGGTCTATGTTCCCCTTCACCCTCCAAAACATGAGGGCAGCCACAGTAGCTCAGAGTGGACTATTGACTTCGATGAGCTCCGGTAAGTCCCGCTGCTACCGTGCAATCCCACCGTAAACCCATAACACCACCTAGACGTGCTTTGACGCCCCGGACTAAGATGATCATAGTCAATACCCCTCACAACCCGGTTGGAAAGGTCTTCACTCGGCAAGAGCTCGAGCAAATTGCTGCCATCGCGGAGGAACACAACCTCCTCGTCATGTCCGACGAAGTGGTGAGTAGGCCGTGTACACAAGTTCCCTTCCGTGGCATTCGTTCGGTCCCACTGACAACGTCCGTCATGCAGTACGACTCGCTCGTTTTCGACGATAACGAGCATGTCCGTATCGCCACGCTCCCCGGGATGTGGGACCGCACCGTCACAGTGGGTTCCGCAGGCAGTACGTGTCCCTCTTCCTATCTCCCACCCGAGGAAATCCCTTCAATCCTCTCCACCTTTCCATGCCCTGACAAGCACGCCTTCTGACCACTCATTCACCTCATAGAGATGTTTGCTGCCACCGGATGGCGCGTCGGTTGGCTCATCGGCCCAGCCTCGATCATCCAGCCCACGCTCGCAGCGACGACGCGCATCGTGTTTTGCAGCAATTCTCCGCTGCAGGAGGCGGCCGCCGTCGGACTTGAAGAGGCCACACAGCGCGGCTTCCTCGACCTGCAGCGCAAGCAGTACACGGAGCGCCGCGACATCCTGACCGCCGGGTTCGACAAGCTCGGGATGAAGTACACCGTGCCGCAAGGGAGTTACTTTGTCCTTCTGGTGCGTATCTCGGTGCTAGGAAGGGGGGACGGCTCGAGAAGCTCGGGACTGATGTCGGTGTCCATAGGATATCTCGAACGTGAAGTGGCCAGAGGATTATCCGTTCCCTGAGAGCGTGCTGGGCCGAGGGCGGGACTTCAGGCAAGCCCCGCGGTGTAGCTAGCATGTATTGGTCGATGCTGACGTATTGCACCAGGGCGTGCTGGTTCATCGCGATGGAGATCGGCGTATCCTCAATTCCGGTCAGCGAGGTGAGGAGTCTCAGTCGTCCATGTGGCCGTTGTGGAGCTCACAGGCTTCATTCGACAGTTTTACTGCGAGGAGCACACGTCGATAGGCGAGAATTACGCGCGGTTCGCGTTCTGCAAGGACGTCGACACCTTGAAGCAGGCAGTAGAACGGCTACAGAAGCTTAAGAAGTACCTTGCATGAGTCTGTGATCCGGGGCTTTTCTCTTGGATAGTGAAGTAATAGAAGGGCTTTCCAGCGTGTTGCATCAACATAAGCCACATCGCGACCATCTGCATGATACTACCTCCCGGAGTGATCAGTCCATTCTCATCCGTCTAGCTGGTCCACGATGCGAGACAACAGCTCGTTCACAGCCGTCGACCGCGCGTCGTAATACGCCGGATTGCTGACCAACCGCCGCGGCCAGAAACGTGAACGACAGCATGTCCCACGGCAGCCCTGCTTGTCCGGGATGCTCCTGTCCTTGCGCCTGTCCTTGTACCAGCTCCGGAGGACGTCCGACTCGAGCAGCTTCGACTCGAGCGGGAGACCGTCGTTCAGGAAGCGCGTGATCGTGTCCTTTGCCTCCGCCTGGCAGAACAGGTAGAAGTGCCCCGCGCCGCGATGGCGCACCGCCCGGCCCTGCATCCGCACGATCTCCTCGAGCGCGTACTCGCGCACCTGCCGCTCGTCCCCGCTGCCAGCGCCTCCGCCGTTCTGAGAGTCCCCGGGGCGGACGTGCACGTACTGGGTGCCCATTACGACGACGGTAGTCGCGCGCACAGGGAGTGTCCAGCACGCCTCCCGGGGGACGATAAGCAAGCGGATAAGGCCGTCCGCGAAGAGCTCGAGCATGAGCAGCCGGTCGGGCTTCGCGATGCCCTCGTGGAAGAAGCCGACGCCGCGCGTGATGAAGTCCTTCAGCGCGTCGTGGTTCTGCAGGCGCCCGAGGTAGCGCTCTAGCCGCTCGATCGAGACGTCGTCCGGGAGGTAGCCTTTCGAGGACTCCGTCTCGAGCGCGCATTGCGTGAGCAGGTCGAGCGCTACGGAAGTGCATTGCGCGCGGGCGGGGACGAAGACGATCGCAGGCTCGCCTGGGGCAGCCCGGATCGCAGAATGGGCGGGCTTGGCCATCGCCTTGAAGAGCGCGGCGGAGTGGGGGATGGTGAATGTCTGCGTGGTGACGGAAAGCGCCTGGTCACGGTCGCTCGGCCTGAAACTGTGTAGCGCGAGCGGGTCGACGTCGAACCACGCTGCAAGGTCCACGGGATCGTTCAGCGAATTCGAGAGTCCGAGGTATCGCACGGGGTATGTCTGCGTGGCGTGAAGCAGCAGCGATACACCTAGCTCATACGCCGCATCGAGGAGCTCCAGGCTCTCACATAGAACCATGCGGAGCTTTGAGAGAGCATCCTTCTTGCCTTGAGGACGAGCGAGGGCGTGGAAGAGTTCCGCGGCAGTCACAACGCGAACGCTTTTGCGCGCAGGTCTCTCGAACAAGCAATCCGCTGTCGAAAACTCAACCGTCGCGCCCGCAGCCTTTGACTGTAATCGTAACTCGGAAACAACCTCCAAGCCGATGCTTCTGCGAGGAGAGACCACGAGAACCCAAGAGTCATTGGCCGAGTTCCGCAGTGTTTCCCTGCGAATATGTGAGCACCTGCACATGGCAAAATCCGGAGATGAATGCGCACCAGACCGCTATCTGGCCTAAAACAGACTTGCCGCATGCCGTTGGTGCGCAAAGCAACGTGTGGACCCTCGTCCTTGTGATACTCCAGAACGCCTGGCTTTGTATGGCATTGAACCCCAGTATGCGGCGAGATAGGATCTCTTGCAAGGGCGGGTTTTGAACGACGGACAGCGGGAGGAATGGGATGTCAAGTCGAGGCGTGTGAGAGTCGGATGGGGACGGCATGATGAGGTCTTCCAGCGACACTTCGACTTCCTCCTCGGCACCCTGCCACCGGTCAGAGACGAAGCGTATCGTCACGGAAGGAAGCCTGGTCTGATTGGGAACGGAGATGACAAAATCGACGTGCAGATAGTCGGTCGTCTGTCGGAAGATGAGATGTGAGAGCTGCAGGATGTTCGTCCCGTCGTGGTCCTCAACCCACAGCCAGAACGGTTCTGCAGAACCGTGAACCCTGGAGCTCCAGTTGAATGCGCGCTCGACTTTTACTGCAATCTTGAGGACGTCTGCGCCCAGCGGCCTGAGACTATACGTGATCCGGACGGTGGGGAACTGCTTTGCGGCCTCCCGGACAGCTGTGCCGTGCCTCTCATTGAGGTGAATGAGCTTGCCTATATCCTCGGCTGTCATCTCTGCCAGCTCGGCAACTGTGTAATCATCGGCCCAACGCTCGAGATTGTAGAGGACGTCTGCCTTGAGTTCGAATTGCTTGAGAGGGTGCTCGAATGGCCATAGGCGCTTCTCGATAGCTTTGCTCATGCCCATGAGCACCGCACTAACGTTGGCCCACTTGCGGGAGATAGCGATCTCGAGTAGTGCACGGACGATACGACCGCCGTTTTGGGCCGCATAGGCTTGATCGGAGACAAGCGCGAAGTCTTCCGGTCTCTGCTGTGAGATGTACGCTTGGAGCAAGATGTTCACCTTCCCCTGGCTGGTATCCGTACCGCCCTGCATGGTCCACATGTATTGGCATCCGATTTGTTGACACCTATGAGCAGCAGCGCACCTTCACAGCACAGGGAATGTTCTCCATCATAGCTTCCAATTCTTTCACTTCATTATCACGGACTTGGACCTGGTCGAACTGCGAGGCCACAAGCGTCAAAAGTCGTCTCCTTGGCCTCTACGAGGCACCCTGCATACCTCCGTACTCATACTGAGCATTGACAGTACGTCGGCTTCCGACATCTTGGGCCTGAACTTTTCGTTGAAAATCTCGATGGACTTGTGCCTGATGTAATACTTCGCTGCAATTCTGCCCAGGTCCGTGCACACGAGGCTGCCCGTCTGGCGGTCAAATGCTATCATCCGTGCTTCGGCCAATTGCAGTGCTGCCGCCGTGATTAGCTGGTTCCGCTTCGCGCCCAAGTAGGGATCGTCAGCGACTTCGTTCCATCCCAAACCTGTCAATTGTGTATCAGCTGCAAGAACATACGGCATAACATGAGAAGATGATACCATATTGAAATGGATTCTTGCGCATTCGGACGAAGAGGTACGTGTAACCGAGCCACTGGACCCCATCGTGGACGTTTGCGACTGTGCCCAGTGCAATCTCTGCGTTGAGTGCATCGATCATGCCCGCAACAAACCTGACAGGGATAGTTAGAAAGAGGATGACACTCGTGGTGGATATTACTGACTTTGATTCTATCGGAACCTACGATGTTGTTAGTTCCGATCGACGTTGGATGTAGATCTTGTCGCACTTACCTGGGACGTCACCGCATCGAGGTAGTGCGTGAGCTTGTCTTCCGAGGTACAGATGAAACCAATACCGCTGGTTTCGAGGCCGGGACGACCTGCACGTCCAAACACCTGCAGAACGTCGAGCACCGATAGGTCCGTGAAGGCACCCTTGGAGCTGTCATAGACCTGTGTTCCTTTGATGATGACTACAAGCCTCTGAGTCCATCTTGGTTTTAAGCTCCTAATGATTCGAGCTTACCCGCATGCGCTGGCAAGTTGACACCCCACGCCAGTGTAGCAGTACAGCACAACACCTGACATAGATCTCAATGAAACGTTATAACCAAACGACGGGACTATCTTGGTACTTACCTTGATGGCCCGAGCCTCAAACATTCGCTCCATCATGTTCCTATCTGTTCGCAACATGCCAGCATGATGGATGCCAAACCCATGGTCAAAAAGTTGCCTCATCTCCTTGTTCCTTGACTGCGAGATGTCCCTGCGGAAGAACTCGTACTGTGGATGCTCGCTACAGCTGAAGTCATCGAGCGCCCCATCCGCGTGGGCAGATTCCTTGATCGCCTCCGCCGCCTTGACGGTTTCCTTGCGAGCATGCACGAACACCATGACCTGATGCCCTTCGCGCACGAGCTCGGCGACTTTCTCGTAAGTCACGCGGTCGAGGTTCTTCTTAGATTGTGGGCTATTCGGTTTACCACGGACCCCGATGAAGTGTTGCTCAAGGGGGACTGGCCTGAATGAAGAATCGAAGTAAAACAGCCCTGTGTGGCGATTGACACTAAAGGTTGATCAGTGCCTTGAATACCTAAGCAGCCGTTCCATGCATGTTCACCTGAGGAAGTCGGCAACATCGATGTAGTTGGGAAGGGTAGCACTCAATCCGACAATACGGATGATAGATTGTGTCGATTCCACCTATATTGGTATAAGCCGCAGCCTTGGTCCACGCTTACCTCTTAGCTCCCACCTGTCTGAGAGTACGAGCGACAATGGTCTCGATCACAGCACCACGGTCGTCGTTCAGCAAGTGCACCTCATCGATAATGAGGAGTTTGACTTTCTACATCCCGTGCCGAGTCAGCAATATTGATGTGTCAGAACTGACCCTCAAAGTGGCTCACTGATGCCAGCTCGCCCTCTCCCGTGGGTTTCCGCGTAACAACATCCCACTTCTCAGGGGTAGTAACGATGATCTGAGTTTCGGCGATCTCTTTCTTGGTGAGCTGCATATCACCTATGGTGGAATGGGTTCATGTATAACTGATGCCGAGCGAGCGAAACGTACCGGTCAGCTCGCGTACACGGATGGACAACCATTGTAAACGTTTTCCTAGCTTGCGAACGATTTCCGACGCCAGCGCCTTCATTGGTGCGCTGATCGCTCGGTTCAATGATTTGACTGTAACTTGATATTCCCCGACTACTCACACATAGATGATCTTGAAATTGTCCCTTTCAATGGTCGCCGCTATGTTCCCAGAGTTATCGTTATGAGAGCGATGTTGGTTCAGGACGCGAAGCACGGTCAGCATGGCGACGTCTGTTTTACCCTGTATAAATGGTCAGCTCCAACCTTATACGAATAGCGCGATACTCACAGCACCCGTAGGAGCTATGCACGGTGCAATGAGCCTACGTGCACGGTTTGCGCTGTACATCAGTGTGCTTACCGCAGATAAGCATGTTTTCATTTGACTGGTACGCGGTGGGATATACGATCGACTGGATTCTGTTCAACGAGCTATAACCCTAGAGACTCGATGCATCAAGTACAGATTCCAGGAGGATCTGGTAAAGTGACAAACCGGGAAGGATCCTTTTGCCAACGGATCGAGTTCTGACACGGAGATCAGCCTCTCGGAAGCTCGAGGAGGCACGGCCTTTGCCGGCGGGATGACCACTTCTTCGTAGTCCTGCTCTGTGTATAAGTTCTGTACTCTCTCCAAGGAAAGAGGTACATACATCACATTCACGTCGTGTTGTACCCATTGGCAACAAGTAGCGCGTCCCGAGGTGCGACAGCATGTTACCCTGTACAACTGACCCAGAGGTATATACGTGGGGAAGGGCCTCTGGCGCGTCGTGCTAGTAGAGCGAGCTCAGTAGAGTTGCCGAGATGCGGAAGAGCAGGGTCACCCACAGCAGTCCCTGTGAAAAGAGGGCGTTCTGCATTTGCCCGTAAACTTTCTTCCATTCGCCTTCGCGCCTCTGTAGGGTCCAGTTGCTGAAGCTGTGACGATGCTCCTATAGATATCGTTGAGACATATGTAGCTTCCGCGAGTATGCTTGCGGTCGATACCTTCTCTTTGCTTTCCTTTTCCTCTTCCATTGGGCCGCTGCTGATCGCGCGCTCGTGACGCAGTCGGGCCTCCTTGCAGGTAGGCAGTAAGTTCTCTGACTGCCTCATGCCGCTTCGCCAGTAGCTGCATCGACAATTCGATGTTGTCAAAGCCGATCAGCTCAACTAGCTCTTCGGAGATAGCGTCATCCGGTTTGGGCGAAGAAAGGAGCGACAGCAGAGACGGAAGAATATGCTCGATCTCCGGTTTCCTGTAGCCATTGATACGGATGTGAATATATGACAGTGGTGTACTTATCCGATAGCAACGCACGAGAGAAGTGCGAAAATAATTTCATCATTTGTGGAGGTTCCGTAGTTCGTCGAAGAACCTTGCACAAAGTCGAGGACAGAGTCCCACCCTTCATCGTCTTCCAAATCACCGTAGATGTTGTTGATAGGAGCCCCAGCTGACCACCGTTATATGATCAGGACTGCACGGTCAGAGCTGAGACCACACTCACTATGGCCTGGGATTTGATACCTGCGGAGTGTCAGGGAGTGTCAGAGCGAGAGTCGACTATAAGTGTTTGTGTACCGTTATCCTGACCTAGTCCACTCGTCAAGAAGGCGCTTCTCGCGATCCGCCGATTCATCCGCGGTACTGACAAGAAGTTGCAAGTGCCCTGTGAGGTCCAATGTCATATTCAATGGTCTCTGGTCTTGGATCAGCGCCCTGCAAAGTAATGAGATGCGAATCCTGCGTTCAAGTTGCCGGCCTCCACAACCAGAGGCCCAGTCAATACCGGAATTCACTTCGCGGCACCGACGCGTCTGACAGAATAGGCGCCTATGGGCGTCTACGGCGGAACGCCTGGTGAGTGTCCTTATCGGGCTACTTATCTATGGGCGCCAACCCGACGTGGTTTAATGGTGGCAACCACGGTTCAACCAGTGATGCATTTCTCATAGTACGAGTCAGAGATACTACGGCGTTCAAGGTTCCATCGATTTTATATCTGACAAGGTGAGGGGCTCGCCCCGCACTGCAAGCGAGAGTCTAAGAAGCTTATCTCTGTACCCAGGCGCAGACACAGGCACGGGCCTTCTTATCTTCCCTACCAAAATTTCGGCTGCCCAGAATGCGCCTACTGGATCTACATCCCGTTATATAGCGCACCGCCGATTGAGCGGCCGTCGGTCGAGTGTTCTCCTCCCTCTGGAGCTACCCCACACTTGTCGCAGGAATAGCTCTTTCTGCTCAGCTTCTGGCCGTCATGTCGAGCATCCACTCAATCACTACCGACCAGCCAGAGAAGATAGCTCCGCCCTCACTCGGCGACTATGGCGCGGCTGCTCACAACAACAAGCGTCGTTGGAAGCTCGGGGACCGCGTGCAGAGACTTCAGCAGAAGCTCACCACTAGGCACGGCTGGGTTGGCGACTACGACTATGCATGGCTCTGCATGCCTACCACCCCATGGCGACTAGGACGTGCTCGACCCAAGCAGACGAAGACAGGACCGCCCTTCTACGCCCTTGACTCCGAGCTACCCATCGTTCTTGCGGTAGCCAGTGGCCTGCAGCATGCTCTTGCTATGTTGGCCGGTCTCATTACCCCGCCAATCATCTTTGCCAACGCCTTGAATCTGGACTCGGAGACGTCTGCGTACATGATCTCCGCATCCCTCATTGGTTGCGGTAGGCATTGTCGTCTTCTCCCTCGCACAATGCATTACTGATCAGTCATGTCCTTTAGGCATTCTCAGCTTGGTACAGATGTCGCGTTTACGGTTGTTCGGAAATTATTACCTTGGGACCGGGCTCATTTCGGTCGTTGGCACCAGCTTCGCCACGCTGAGCACTGCTAATGCTGTGGGTGCTGTATACCGTCCCTTGAGACTCCAGATTCTAACGCGGCTTTCAGATCTTCAACGCCATGTATGCAGATGGGACATGTCCGTCCACTGTCGCGCCCGACGGCACAGTCACGCGAGGTCCTTGTCCAGACGCCTATGGGATGGTTCTCGGTGCGCCTCGAGCGACTGTATTCCTGGACTGGTGGAGAACTGACTTTCGGCGTAACCAGGGACATCTCTGATCTGCTCATTCCTTGAGATTCTCCTGTCATTCGTCCCCGCACGCGTTCTCAAACGTGTCTTCCCGCCGATGGTGACAGGTGCAGTTCTCTGAAATTCCCGCAGACGGACGACATCCCTAACTCTTATGTCTAGGAACGGTCATTGTCATGATCGGTGCCTCCTTGATCGGTTCATCCGGAATCCCGAATTGGGGAGGCGGCTCGAACGACTGCGCCAGCCGTCCAACATCGGGCTTCTTCCAGCTCTGCCCTGACATATCTGCACCACGACCTCTTCCTTGGGGTTCCCCAGAGTTCATCGGTCTTGGCTTCCTCTCATTCGTCACAATCATCCTGACGGAGCTTTTCGGTTCTCCCTTCCTCAAAAACATCTCCGTCATCGTTGGCCTTGCTGTAGGATGCATTGTCGCCGGTGCCACTGGCTACATCGACGGAAGTAGCATCAAGACAGCACCTGCTATCACTTTCCTCTGGTAGGTTCATTCTTATGGTCCATTTGTCCGTCCTTAACGGGCGACTCCCGCAGGGTGCACACCTTCAAGATTCGAGTATACGCACCCGCTATCCTGCCCATGCTTGCGGTCTATGGTAGGTGCCTCTTTACACGTTTGATATGCCATTCATTTCATGGAGTATCTGCCAGTCTCCTTGATGATGGAGGCGATAGGAGATA
>CCBP010000024.1:52600-74698 GCA_000765035.1 Trametes cinnabarina
ATCATACTTCTTTCCTAAAGTACCGAACCCTGTTTTGGGTGGGGTCACTACCTTCCTCTTTGCGAGTGTCGCGACATCAGGTGTTCGCGTGCTCTCGTATAACCGCTTCACCCGCCGGGACCGCTTCGTGCTGGCTGCCGCTTTCTCCTTCGGCATCGGAGATCTGCTTGTGCCCACCATCTTCACGCACCTCTTCGATGGCGTCAGCCATCCGAACAAGGGTCTGCAGGGTCTGTTCGACTCTATCACGATCGTACTGAGCACGCCTTGTAAGCATACATTCGTTGACTAGGACCGAATCATTGGTTGCTGACAAGAGATGCAGTCCTCGTGTCGGGCTTGGTTGCGGTGGTGCTGAACCTCATCCTTCCGCAAGAGGACGCCGACGATGATGACGACGTGGTCGAAGTCATAGACGTGGAGGCGCAGCCGAATAGCAAGGAGAAGGAGCTACATGTATAGTACGAACACGATGTTGTGATTATACATTGGGAACTAGTGCGAGACATCTCTGAGCGACGGGAATCAAGCTACGTGCGGTCGGTGAACAAGGATATGCAGGCCGCCCAACACATTTGTCCAATGGCGAGAATTGAGGACCGAAATGCCTCGTAAATGAGAACCAAAACAGCGCAGATTCCTTGGAAGATGGTGCTCGTGAGCGCAGCCAGCGGTAAGACAAGGAGGCACCAAGCGACGTAAGCCCCGAAGGCCACGGTAAGAGCGAACAGGAGGGCGTTCTTCGTCTCTTCGGCGATGATCGCCCTCGTAGTTGTCCGCTCCAGAGCGAGAGTCTCGTTGATTGCGATGCGTACGTCTGCAGCTATCTTGTCCAGGTCGTCGCGACTGAGCTGTGCAGGCTGTGGTACTGGTGCTGCTGGTGCCGTCGTAGCGTCATTGACGGGCCCCTCGTCATGCTGCCTGGCCGCAGGTCTCTCAGAGTCTTCCGCCTGCGCTCCCGAGGCAAGCGACTCCGCCATCATAGCCAACAGTGCCTCCCCGATAGAACCTGGCGCCGACTGCCACCTCACAATCGCGCGTGGCTCCCCGTCGCTCTTGAGGTATTCGACGAACTTCGCGATATCCTGGGGCGACACGTCCATGAACTGCGTCAGGTCACGGTCTTCATCCTCGCGTGCGCGGTAGCCAACCAGGGTGCCCTCCCACTGCCTTTTGGCCCGGCCGCCGGTTGACTCCCGGACGCTAACGTTCGTAGACGAGTCGTCCCTGGACAAGCTGAAGGCGAGATAGAGCCCGCTGGGCGGATATGTGGACTCGACGGGCCCGATGGCAAAAGCTATGATCATGGACCTGGGAGTGCGGAAGAACCGTCGAAATGGGAAATGGTGCTTTTCTTCCCCAGGGTTATCAGAGTCCTGGGTGACGAGACATTCCACTTCGGTAATTTTGGGCAACGGCTCGTCCACAGGAAAGACGACAACGCTGACCATACGTGTCGCGCTGTGTTCAACAGGCGGTGAGGGCCTGGGCGACTCTTGCCCGCATCGCCTGCGGTGCGCCGGGAGGTCCTGTATTGGAAGATATCAGATTCTTTCCAAGTACTTGGAGCACGGAAGCGTACTGGCCTTGATCTGATGAGCACGACCACAGTACTGCGCCTCACATTGTGTACAGCGTACTGCAGAAGGGCCAATCGCTACGTTGAAGCATGGCGGGTAAGTGCAGAGCTGCATGGATAAGCCGCGGCGATTCATTCTGCACAATCGTTCAGAGATATGGTTAGAGAGGATCTTTGTTGGGTGCCCGGCTCAACCCAGCGGCGCGAGTACCTCGGGTTATAAGCCCATGGATGTATACTGCGCGAGACATCGTGCCTAATGCATGGAGGGAGCGTTGGAACGGCGTGGGGTGCTGAGCGGAGAGTGCGGAAGATCGAACTGCAGGATCCCACAAAGGTTAGACCGCATCACTGAGGCATGGCTGGTCCGATGGAGAACAATTTCCAGCAGGCTACGGACGTTAGCGACACTCTCAGAGCTGCTATAACCTGCAAGGGCAGTCCATCAATACCGTATAACACAATGCAATCGATAAGTCCTAGCTGCCAGAAGAGACGTATCTGGACGATGTCGAGCGAACGAGGATCCGGTGGTGCTTGCAATAGAAGTCGTGATGTCAGTTGTGTGCAATACAACGACCTGGTGACATGGGAAATTACCGCAGCGACTGTCTTCTATACATCGATTCGCATCTCCAGAGCTATGGCTGGGATTGAGATCCATCAGAAAGGGACGTATTCCTGCCTGGTGATGACCTCCTGTATAGCCATATCTCGCGGCGAGGTCCTTCTGGGTGCTCGAAGGTATGCTTTGAAAGTGGAGATATCGTCTTGAGTACGTCGAGATGTTGCATGTACTTGCTCAAGGGTTCCCTACAGCGGATTCCTATCAAGTCTCAGTGCCAGACTCTGCCACTATGCTCCTGAGAATATCGGCGTATGCACAGGCAGGCTGAGGTTCTCCGTGTCGTCAGGGAGGGTGTCACGCCTGGTCGCGAGGTCAAGCCTGCCACGATGAGGCTGCGTAGGCTTGACGAACCCGACTCCGATGCAGAGGAGAGCGCTCCCATGGAGGCTGGGGCCAAAGTCAAGCAACTCCTCCATCAAGTTCAGCCCGTGCCATATTGCGCCAGTCCGGACGATACCTGTCTTAGGCACTATTTGAGGAGGGAGACCACTGGCGGGAAAGAGAACGACGTTCACAGTCCTACGTTCATCCCAGACACCGCGGAGGTGAGACGTTGGTGCCAGGTTCCTTGGGGCGAGGTTGGCGCAAAGCCTCCTGTGGCGGCTTATGTCCTGCTCAATCATGCGGAGATGTGATACATACCGTTTCCGAGGAAGCATCAATGTACGCATACCTGGACTTGGTGGTCGCGACAGCAGTAGTAAGCTATCCAGCACCGGCAGAACGATGCCATGTTGCGATCATGGACGAGCGGCGCGCATCCGGGCAACGCACACAAAGGGGTCAGAGGGCGCGAGTTATCCATGGCACGTTTACGGCATTGAAGAGCAAGAGAATCGAAGGCATGAAACCCGATGGAGTTCACTTATACCACCGCTTAGAGAGTCTGAGTTACTGCCCGTGACACTTCATCATTGCATCTTTGAGTCAAGCTCGAGAACTCCGTGTGTTTTTAGCGTGGGCAGACTGGCTATCGCTGCGCAAATATACAGCGTTGATTAGGAACTCACAGGTGAGTTGGCCAGCCGTAGGATGAATCTTTGCGAGACGAAAGAGCTTAGAAAGAGAGTCACAACATACGAGCGACGCTTCTAAAAACGTAGAGGATTCAGGCTTACCCAGCGTGATGCATGCAACCTACTGCACGATGAAGATGTACATAAGTACTCGTGCACACCGTACTCGTCGCGGTGGTCGTCCACAAGAAGCGTTACATATGTAGCGCCCAAGCCTGATTCTCCCCACGAGATGACGGGAGGCGCCTAGTTCTCACTCACCATTCGGCAACCATGTCGAGCTCTACGTGCGTTCTCAACCGTGTATGCATACTCACCTCTCGGAGAATTAACTTTGGAATGTTTTATTGTGTAGAGTTTCACTGTATCTCGACCCCCAAATACGGGATTGGGTGTTATTCCCAATCACCGTGGTTATGGTACGTCTTGCAGTCCTTCCCCACGACATGGTGCTTACTCGCGTGTGTAGATCCTTGTGGGCGTTCTCCGGCACTATGTTGTATTGCTATTGCAGTCCCCGCCCAAGAAGATGCCGCGTAAAGCTATACGGGAACAGTACGTCTCCTCGTCCTCATTAGCTTGTTCACGAAGTCGTCATCGTCATGAACCAGGCGCGCCCTCGTTCGGTCCCAGATCCTTCGAGCGACCTCCGCGAATTCCCCTCTACCTCCATCGTACTACAAGGCTATCTCACAATACCTCTCACAAGCATTCGCGGACGGCACGTACCTCAAGGACGGCCCGCCCAAGGCGGACGCCCCTGCGAGCGCACCGCCCAACCCGCTCACGGACCCTGGTGCCATGGAGGGCATGATGGCGGGCATGAAGACGCAGATGGTGATGATGGTTCCGCAAATGATCATCATGGGATGGATCAACTTCTTCTTCCAAGGCTTCGTCCTGAGTGAGCCCTTTCTCCTCGCCCCTCCCGCACCGTCTGATCGCGGGACGCGTTCTCTCCGCTGATGGCCCTCCTTGTACTGACCACAATTCCGCCTCATGTGATCGCTGTGGACGCGCTCAGTCAAGCTTCCCTTCCCGCTGACACTCGGGTTCAAGAGCATGCTCCAGCGCGGGGTCGAGACACCTGACATGGACGTCCGCTGGGTATCCTCGCTCTCCTGGTACTTCCTCAACTTCTTCGGCCTGAACGGCCTGTACCGGCTCATCCTCGGTGGCGAGAACGGTGCGTCTGGCCTTTGCGTACACTGCTGTCTCTCAGCCGCTGAAGAGGCTGTCCTGCTTCGCGTTCTATTCCCTTCCAGCGGCCGATTCCTCGCGTGATATGACCACGCCGTTCGCTGCCGCCGCAGCTGCGGCGCCCCAGCCTGGCCAGGCACAAGACTATAACAAACTGTTCAAGGCGGAACGCGATAACCTCGAGTTTTCTGAAGGCCTGCACACCTGGGTGGCGCAAGACGTGGACAAGAGGATACTCCAGAAGTACGGGCGGATACCCGCAGACGGAAAGTGAGATGACCGTTGCTGCTTCGCATCAGGGGGCGATTATTATCCATAATGATAGACCCTCATAACATACATTTGACTGCCTGTCTACAACAACACACCAAGATACATAGTGATCGTTCGTACAGCTCCGAGCCTGAGAGTCCCTCCAAGCGTGAATGGTATGGTCGTCGAAGGGAATACCCGAGCGCCGCGATGGCGAGCGCAACTCGCTCGCTAGCTCGGCTCGAAGGGATCATCGACGCGCTGCGAACTCATGGAAACCGCGACGTCTCCCGTCGTTCTATACTAGTCCGTCGTATAGTGACAACGCCTGCCTTTCGTTAGCGTCATGATACCAGACCCTATGCCCGGTGCGCTACTCACCTGTACGATCGTCGGGTCCTGCTTACTGCCCTCTACGAACTCGTCGTATGTCAATTTCGCGTCCTTGTCCCTGTCCATGTTGCGGAAGATCTTGTCGACGCGCTAGGAGCTAGTTGGAGCTTTGCTTCGTGGCAAGCCCGCATATAGTGAGCGCTCACCTTCTCTGGCGTGTCCTCGTCCACGGGTAGCTTGACCATTTGTCCTGTCATTTTATAGATTGACTGGACGATCTTCAACATCTCATCGTATGTGATGAACCCATCGCCATCTATATCATACAGCTGGAATGCCCCTGCCAACGCCACAGCGTTTAACGGGACGTCATAGGGTTGCAACGGCACGGACTCACATTTCAATTTCTCGTCTAATCGGCCGCGGCTGGTCACGCTCAGCGCACAGATGAACTCCTTGAAGTCGATGGTTCCGTTCTTGTTCTCGTCGAAGACGTTGAAGACGTAATCCGCGAACTCGCCCGGGTCGCCGAAGGGGAAGAACTGCTTGTATATTCGGCTAAACTCCGTCTTGTCGAGCTGGCCCGATGGGCAGTCTTTCAAAAAGCCTTTGTACCTGCAAGTAAGACAGCCGGGCGTAAGAGAAAGGAACGCAGAGAGACATGAAAGCCATGAGGGCGATCAGCGGGCGTCACGTACCACTGCTGAAGTTCTCGCTTATCGACTGGGAGACAAACGGCTCGTGAGCGGGAGGGGGTCACGTTGGAACGGGTGGCGAGAGACACGCACAGTAGGTGTTCTTCTGGAGATCGGCGAGTTGCTCTGGGGAGAGTTTGCTTTGCGACTTGCCCATGATGGCGGAGAGGGAGGATATTGTTGGAGAGGCTGGACTGGATCTGCTGTATTATCGCGTATGCGGCTTGCAAGCACCAGGAGGGCCTCGAGGCAGTACTTGTCGAGCGTGCCAAGCCGTAAAGCACAGCGTCTATCGTGCGTCATACCTGCCCGATAAGTCCCGGTTAGGTTCATGGTATTCGTTCAATATTCAAGCGAGCGCTGCGCCCCCTGACATTGTCCGCCGAGAACAAGCAGGACCGCTTGGGGCTCAGAGACAACAAACTGGAGCACGCAGCGACAAGCGTCCTCGAAGGCGGGGTGTGCGGAGGGTGTCGGAGGGGGCAAAACAACGCCTGGAGGGCCTGGGTGGAATTTGCAGGACAAGGGGTTATCGACGGAGGGCGGCTGAGTCGGGCACGGGTAGCACGCTGGTGCCTCGAGGCAGGGAGGAGAGAGAAAGGAAGCAGGAGGAGGAGGCGAACGCTGCGAAGAACCGCCATCGCGGTTCAGAACGCGGAGCAGAGCAGCAACTTGTCAGTCCAACAGCCCTCTCGCCCTCGCCCTTGGTTTATCACCGACACTTATAATGACTCGCATAAATGCACTTGATCAGCTACGTGAACAGGAACCGCATGCATTTCCCTCCTTCCTCCTCCTTCCCAGTACAAATACCTCTATACCCCTTTTCGAGCTTCCTCTCCCCCGCCTTGCCGCGCCTGCGTCGTCTGCTGCTCCCCTCCCCTCACTCTCCTCCCTAGCTCGCTCTATCTCGCTCTGTCCGCCACCATGTGTTATGCAGTCGGCTCCATCCAGCAGGCCACCAGCACCTGCTCCATGTGCAAGGTCTTCAAGCCCAGCGCTTCCAGGTGCGTATCCTTCCCGCTCTCCGTTATCCAGGGCGCCCACAACCCGTCCATCCATCATAGGTGTCCACACCAGATGGTGACCTGTACGAACACCGCCAACCATCCCCGCCACAGCGTGTTGTACATCAAGAACGCAGAGGGTCAGTCCCGCCACCTCCTTCTCGTGCTCCTGTTATCACTGGAGCCTAACCCGAGATCGACTAACAGTGCAGACCTTCAACGGCTGTGGCTACTGCAAGGTGCGGCCCTCGGCGCCATCTTCCTCTTGATCGCGCCTGACCCGTTTCATCTCCAGTGGGCGCAGACGAATCCGCCACCCCGACTCTCTGGCTATCAGAACCCGGGGCTGGCCTGGCTGCTGCCGTCCACCAAATCCCGGCGAGTACAAACTCATCGGTGCCGCAGACTGGCCCGCCGTCAGCGTCGTGCACCACATTCCCATCCCACCCGAGATCAAGAGCATTCTCGACGGCATCACGGCCCCCAGAGGCACGTCCCCTCTGGCTAGCCCGACCGGTACTGTCCGCCCCGTTGCCACTTTACAGACGACACCTGCTCCAGCCATCTCCAGGCGGGCCAGCTGCAATGTAGCTAGCCCAACGAGGGCCGAGGCGGTGATTGCGAAGGGCAGCTCCGCAGCAGCCTCGATCAAGGTCCGATCAGGTGGGAGCCCGAAGCAGGTGTCTGCGCCGTTGACCAGCAACATACGAAGCGTCGCGAAGGATACATCGATGGCATCGCTTTCGAAGGCTACCGCAACGGAGCAGCATCAGACCTCCCGTCGTTCCGCGATGGACGTCTTTGCGGATAAACGTCCTGACCCGTCCAACACCACACAGAACTCCCCAGGTCGTAAACATGCCGAGCTCAGCGGTTCCGTCTCCCGCCGCAGCACCGAACATCGTCCGACATTATCCACCTCAACTTCATCCGGGAATACGAGCAAGGTTGCAGTCGACGCCACTGTTCAGCGACGCCGTAACGTGCCCACGACACCTAGCGCCTCTCCCGCCAATGTTCCCCCAACTGGCCGCACAGTTGAACGGATTACGGACCGAGCTTCCGCCGAGCCAGCGCCATCAAAGCGCGCTAGTCCGCTCGAAGACGCTGCTGAGAAGATGAGCATTTCCAGCGGCGCGTCCAGCAGTAGTAGCGGAAGCAGCTCCGAGACGACTGTCATCTCTGATGGCGGTTTCACCGACTACTTGTCGGATGAGTCCGAAGCTGAGCTGCAGAGGCAGGCAGAGGCGAAGGCAGCCATCCTTGCACAGAACCAGCTCGAGGAGCTGGAGTTCAAGGCCGCCCGTCAGCAGCTCGCGCACGTCGACTTGCGGCCACCGAAGTCGTGGAGGGGCGACGTTCACAATACTACGCCGCGTTCGCAGGTCCAAGCCGGTCGCGCGGCATCGTCGTACGGTCAATCTTTCGCCGCTCCTCCCGCTTACGCCGCGAGCGCTGCTTCAACTCATTCACGGGGTTAGCTTGACGGGGCGAGTACTTCGTGAGTTGTGGGGGGTTGGTGCGTTATGTACGAGTGGACAGGTCGGGACAATCGGGTTTCGTTCGTCAACGTATCATCGTGCGTCATATGCAACAGTGCTGTATTCCCATGTTTCTTTAGGCGCCATTGTAGCAAGCTCTCTGACCGTGTATGTATGGCTTACTTGAATCACAAGGGTCTGTTGTCGTCACTTATGCGTGTGCTCTGCTTAATTTGTACCGTTCAGCTTGCTGGTCAGAAAGAGACCAAGCTGAGGCTGCAGGAGACGAGGGGGCCGGTTTAGTAGCGTCGCACGTGACACCTATAACGCGATAGCAGCGTGCCCCACTGCCCGCGGTGCCGCTGCAGCCTGCGGGAAACTCTCCCTCTGTCCTTGTACCACCAACTGATGAATCTAGCGCGGCATTCTATCAGTTCAACCGCCCCCGTCCTCATCTTCGACGCCCGCTTTGACCCCGACTGCCGCATCTTCACGACGTCTACACAGGCCGGGTTCGCAGTCTATCGCACATGGCCGCTGCAGCTGCTCCGGAAACGAGGTGAGCGTCGCTCCCTCACTCCGCTGACTGCGGATGAGGTACTGAATGGTCGATGTAGAGATCACGGGCGGGACCTTGTCTGCCGTGGTACCGCTTCACACGTCGTCGCTCCTGTTCCTCGTCGGTGGCGGGCGGAGCCCGCGCTACCCACCCAATAAGGTTATTCTCTGGGATGATGCGCTCGCGCAAGAGGTCGCTGAACTGGAGTTCAGAGAGAAGGTCAGGGGCCTGGCGTGCCGTCGCGGATGGCTCGCTGTTGCGCTCCGCCGGCGAGTCGTTGTCTTCCAGGTGGGAGAGACCGTCTCGCGATACGGGGAGTGGGATACTTGCGACAACCCACGGGGTGAGTCGACTTCCAGATCTGATGTGCACTCATAGCATGATACCATGCCATTTCTCACCGAGTCCTCTCAGGTTTGCTCGCAATAGCAACGGCTGCATACTCAACACTACTCGCCGTACCCGGCCGTCAGTTAGGCCACATTCAACTCATACATCTACCACCTTGTCCCCCTCCCACGCCGATTGGCCCTCCATCCTCGACACCACCTCCAAGACCACCTCCAGCGCCCACGAAGCACCCAGTATCCATCATCGCCGCGCATCAGTCCGCCCTCAGCACACTCTCTGTCCCCCCTTCAGGCAAGCTACTTGCCACTACCTCGTCTCGTGGGACTCTGATCCGTATATGGGACACTACCACCGGGAAGCTCGTGCGGGAGCTCCGTAGAGGCGCAGACAAGGCAGAGATCTATGGCGTTGCTTTCCGCCCAGACGAGCGAGAGGTCTGTGTATGGAGCGACAAAGGCACAGTCCATGTTTTTTCCCTGACGTCCGGTACTGGAGCTTCGTGAGTACCCGTTCTCGGAGGGATCACCGACTCTGCTAACTCAACTTTGCCAGCAATCGACAGTCCACTTTCTCACCTCTGACGCCCTTCATACCCCTGCCCAAGTACTTTGATTCCGAATGGTCCTACGCACAGTATCGCATCCCTTCGCAGTCCGCACACATATCTCTCTCCGCACAGCCTGCTAAACCACCAACTGCCGACGTCGTAGACGAAGAGAAGTGCGTCGTTGGCTGGATACAGGTAGCACCTGAGGATACCGACGAGCCGCGCCGACTGCAAGTACCAGAATACCAGCTGGTCGCATTGACTTACACGGGTGGCTGGTATCGATTGGCGCTGCCTTCGTCCTCTGCGTCATCGTCCTCTTCTGGGCCATTGACTGGTCCCAGTAATGTTCGGCCTGGAACGCTTTCGGCTCGCGACCAGATATCGACGTCGCCTCCCAGCGTGAGGGCGATTTCCACGGCGCGACCCCGGTCCTCGAGCGGATCCTCTTTTGCGGCGCGCTCGGACAAAGGCAAGGAGCGCGAGCGCGACCAGGACGAGAAGCCAGGCAGGGAATGCATCCTTCGGGAGTACAGACGATTTGGGAGGTGGGATGGATGGGGTTGATATCGACGATGCTATGGGGCCGTCTCTCAGAATCCGTATACCTCCCCACCATACTCCGGGATTCTTCGTGTTGGTCACGATCATGTTCATGGGTTTGGATGTGTTCATCAGGATATCCTGCTCTGCTTTCGAGATGATTCATATGTAATACCACGCACATACTCCCTTTAATCATGTAATATCTATCATGCACCAACTCGTCTGGAAGACATCCTTCTTTGCACGCATCCCGCTGGCAAGACTCTGCTCGATATATAGAAGCTGCATGCAGTCCCGATCCTGTTCAGCACATAAGCGCTTACCCCGCAATATGTGTGACGACGTGGTGTGAGATCGAGATCAGGAGTCATCACAGAAATCCCCCGGAACTTGCAACGGGCAGTAAGAGCCATAGGACGTGGCTGGAATGTGGTTGTAATCGGTGCCATCTTCATAAGCGCCAGGATCGCCATAAGCCCGAAAAAACGGTATAGCACCCATTGCGAGCATGTTGTACAGAGGTTGGTTGGATCATCCAACGGCGAGGATTTATTCCTCGTTATAAGGGCCTATGATGTAGTGCGCCTTAGAAGACAGTGACACGGCAGTTGGCTGAGGTCCAAGGGGTATCAGGTTTCCGGCAGTTATGTTGGATTTGCAATAGTGCAACAATATTGGTGTCTGTCGCAAGGGTCCTCGTCATTGTCATGCTACGAGCCGGTTTACATGTGCAATGTATTACGGCCACCCGTCACGCGAATCCCGCATATCCCACTAGGAAAGAGCATGAACAACAGTGAAATTTCTCGTGGCTAGTGAATTATACAACAGTAGAAGATACACATTATCATCGTGCTCTACTATCGCGCAGCGCCGCAAATTAACAGACCATATCCTACTCACGCCAGCAATGATGGCGTTCACTCTGAAGCCGTGGGCGGTCGTGTGTCTGTCTCGTTGGTAGCGGCAGACTCACTGTGTTCTGCGCCAGATGCCAAGTCCTCCTGCTCCCGACGAGCCCGAGCTTGCTCACGCATGAGTGCGAGCACTGACGGTTCCCCATCTTCCTCGGCATCGTTGTCCTCAAGATCAGCCTCCAGATTATATTGAGCATTGAAGATCTGCCTAAGACGCCGAACGGTAAGCGAGGGTAGACATTGAACATTGGTGGGACACTGCTGATACATACCCGTTCCACCACGCTAGAAGAGCCATACGTTCGCGATCAAGGAGGTACTCCTCGAGAGCCTGGATGACAGCCTGGTAAAACATCTCGTAATTGAACTTGTTCCCATGGCCGGTGGCATTGAAAGCCTCCTGAGCGCTGAGCCCAAAGTGAACCTTTGTTGGTGCGACGGGCTGGTTGTCAGTCATGTTCACGTGCTCGGAATGCAATACAACCTACGAGGACTGCGGCATACGCGATTGCGCCCGTTGTGATACTGCGGATGCGGTGGATCTGAGCTTTGGGCTTCCGAGCAGCGATCTTCAGGCTACTGGGGGCCGTTGCAGCCTTTGGACCAAGAAGGGAGTGGCGTAGAGCCTGGCCAGGAGCTCATTGTCAGGGACCTGAACTGGGTAATGATGAAAAAGCATACCAGGACCAGAAGAGGGCCACGTCCAAAGCCCTTGAACATCTGACTTTGATCCAGGACATACTCGTCCTCCCACAGGAAGTTTGGGAGGTTCGCAGGGTTAAGTGGGTACTTGCTGCTGTTGTTACGCAGCCCATCGCATACTCTGAGCACCCATCATGTTAGCATATTCCTGAGCCTCATGACATGATCGACGCCAAGGGACTCACTCAGGTTTGGTCCAGTCCCACTTGGCCGGACAAAGGAGTTTGCCGCACTCATCATGGTTGAAGCCACGCAGGTCCTTGCCTGCGCCACCGTCCAAATGAATGGGCGGAGAGAAGGTCCGCCATCCGGCGATGGCAATCTTGACGTTGTTCAGGTCGGTGCCCCTCACAGCTGTCCGACCACGGTCAAGCCGTGGCATACATATCAGCATCAGATTTTTCACTTGGACAGAGGGAAGAACTCACTGCCTGCGCAATAATGTCAAGGTGTGCAGGACCGCGCTCCGTGATTTCATCCATCATACTTGGAAGACAAGCTACCAAGGCCCGGAATAGCTGGAGATCTCGACGCTCACTGCCATTAGAGTACATCAATACACAGATATCATGGAGAGTGACAAATGGAACATGCCTGCATTTCAAAGCAGTGAGCGGGGTATCGGGGTTGGCTGACACGCCAGCACTGATGATCTGGGCAAAGTCGCGGAAGAGATCGCCTACAATGCCCAACATAGCACCTTTAGGCTGCACGAGCGAGGAATCAAGCATGACGGCGGCCTATAGCAACAACATTTCAGTCTTAACTCACTGAGAGGGCGCGCAGAGGGAAGTCGACGACATACGGAGTAAGGGAGGAGGTTGAATTGTGCAGCGACTCCCGGTGACGTGTAGACGGCTCAGAGCGTCTGATGCAAATTGCACCGACGCAGAATGACGGACCCGGAGATGCTAATTTTATGGATTAGGTTCAAGCGCCGCTGCCCAATGCTTTTGGCCTTGGATCTCCGACATCTATCAATCGACGTTAAAAAAGTAAGAACGGTAATGAAGACTCACTTAAGTAGAACATGAGATCGACAAACGAGCAGTTTCACAGATCACCATACAACTCATCAATATCCTCTAACGCCAGGTCCTCGTCATTGACATGCTCCTCAAGATCAACCTCAGGCTCCGCATTGCCTATCAAGGGATCGTCTAGGACCTCGTCGCTGGAGGTTTCATCAAAGGTGGGGATGTCGTATATGTAGTCGGAAGGCACGATGTGTTCTGGGACGGGGTGCTGAAGCTCGAGGCTACCAACTGAATGTCCGAGGTGGCGAACAAACATATCACGATCAGCAAAGCTGTGGTTTACCTGTCAGTCCAAATGCGTGTAATATCAAATTTGCGCACACACCGGTTCAAATAGTAGTATGCCCAATCGCCGGTATGAGGTCGAACTACACACGGAGGGAGTAATGACGTCGATTGACCATAGTGGAATGCGGGGATAAGGTGGCAACCGCGGATTACCGTCGCGGGGTCGATGAACCCGAAGGTATCAGACCAGGCTGTGTCACAGAACGGGACATATTGGAGGCGTTCGAGGCTAGATGTGTGCACGCCAAAGCAGGATGGACTGTCAGCATTTTCGAGCCAGCGGACCCAGAGAAAGTCCAATCGCTCGGAGACAACCTTGTTATCAGCACGAACGGTCACGTTGCAATGGTATATGCCCAGAATACGCGCGTACGTCCACGGAGGTGTTGTTGCCCCTTCAATGCTGCCTGGGGGACACGAAAGCACCATGACTGCTGTCTTGTCAGTGCCAACATGGATGACGTCCTGATCCCGTTGCAAATCGTATGTCGTAAAGTTGACTTGTAGAGTTGCGTGCGGGTAGATGCAACCTTGGGAAATTACAACGTGATCAGAATCAATGAGCACCAGACTCGGACGGTCGGCACGAAGACGAGCGAAGAGATGAGCACGTAGATGGCGCGAGAAATCCTGTATGCACAGCAGGTCAGCCTCTACACCCAGTGTTCAAAGAGAGGACGGCCTACTGTAATGGAAACATCTCCAGTGTTCTCATACTGCCACTGCCGCAAAGTGATGGCATTCCTCTGCTCCTTCGCTATCGAGTGGTGGTCACGAGCGGCAAGCGGGCCTGCGTCCTCCGAGGCAGGATCAGGCAGCGCAGACGTTGAGGCCGCTGAGTCCCCG
Organism: Trametes cinnabarina; assembly: GCA_000765035.1. NCBI lineage: Eukaryota > Fungi > Basidiomycota > Agaricomycetes > Polyporales > Polyporaceae > Trametes > Trametes cinnabarina. Next base: position 66,585 of record CCBP010000024.1, read on the forward strand.
CCAGGGTCAACTATCCCGCGCTCTTCGAGTGCATACCCAATACGTCGCATTCGTGCTGCACGGACATCCATAGCCACAACCTGTGCATCGGGCCGTACAAAGTTTGTTCGCTTGCGGCATGCCTTGATGTGACGATGTTCGTGTTCGCCCTGTACCCAACGCCATCAGTATAGTCCCCGGACAATGCTGCGCAAGCTCACTATTTGTGTCGTGTACGAGTCAGTGGTGCCGAAGTGCTTGATACACCGTACATAGTCCCCGAGGAAGTGAACCTTGATGATCTTGAGATTGAACGTGCGCGGGCGACGGCCCACCAGAGCTGTGCTATTGGCAGAGTTGACGGACTTCCGACGAGCCAGTGCGCGTTGCCGTGCTGCATACTCTGCCTTGCTCTCCTTGGTGTCGAAGGCCATGCAGGTGACTTCTGCGAAGTACCGCAGACTACGTCCAAGGACAGTAGTCGAATGCGAGAGGAGGTCTAGGCTGGCGTCGGTGTGCATGCGCATTTTCGCAAGTGCATGCCAGTACGCAGTGTGGTACAGGAGCGATAGGATGTGTTGATTGTGCTCAGTCACGACAAGTCCTTCAATGCACGGTATTATGCACTAGCAACACATGATGGTCAGTTCGAGCATGTGTCGTAGGTAACAGCAGATGAACCTGAAGTATGTCTTCGAAGTCCCGTGCAGCCATGCGTTTCATCTCTGACACATTATGAGCGAAACGGCGAATGGTACCACGTCCGAAGCTGGGGACTTGGCGGAACCTGTGCAATAATGAGTCAGTGCCTGAGATACGGTATAGAGGTAGATGCACCCATGCTTATACCTTTCGTTGAGCCTATCTACACACTGGCCATCTATGGAGTCGAGGATCCGAATCAGGTGGGCGAACAAACTCTTCCAGACACCAAGCTCGTATTCATGCAAAAGGTCGACGACAAGCATCTGGTGGTAATCGAGGCTCTTGAGTTTGCCAAACACATTCTGTAGGGTCTGCAGGTCAGTGGTAGTGCACGTTGATTCAACAAAATGTCCATACCTCAGTCGGGACTAAGGACTCAGGCTGGAGTATGCTCTCAACACGATCACTGTTGACGACATAGCCGTCAGAGTAGATCAGCCCGCGAGCTGTCTCCACAGCTTGGTGTCGCGCGTCTGTTGGGCATCTCCTTTGGGAGATGCGTGCATCGTCGTCTTCTTCCTCGCCAACGTTAGGAACATCCTCAAAGGTCACTAGGCAACGCGGACACGGACAACGACCCTTGTCACGAATTGTAGCAATCAAGACTCTGCAAGGACATGTGAGCTCAGTGTCCGGAATCAGGGAGCGATGGTAACGTACTTCTCCGGATAATCAGCTGAATATGTGAACACACGGGGGTAGATCCGACGCCGTACCCCATCCATGCAATCAACGATCATACCATGCTCGCAGGCATGCAAAAACTCTTCGTCCAGGAGGCAATTCCAAGCACCGTGGAAGAGCTCACGCCGGCAGTGAGCGAGAAGTTGAGGTGATGGCGTTTTTCCGGTGTGATGACGGATAAAGTCATGCACGTCATCAGGCAGCTGGGGCAAATAACCTCAGCGGGTGATCTGCAAACCAGGAGCTGCCGTTACTCACTGAGGGAAAATAAGCCACATGATGGGCGGCATGAGCTGTCGGTCGTGCACGTTCATACTTCGACTGATTGCCGTAGTACAAGTAATTCGGCCACACTTTGGCCTGCCCGAACTGTGCGACTTGCGTAGCATCAGACCAGAACATGAGAGCGGCGATGGCACGGGGAAGCTCGCAGCCCGGCTCGGGAGGGGCGTTTTGCAGGCGAAGATCTTCTTGGACGAACGCATCGGACGTGTAAAGCTCGCCATGAACTCGCTCTACGCGCTCCGCGCTTCCGGGGACGCGTCGTTCCGTGACATACGGGTCAAATACAAAGTCCTTCGCAGACGGATCCAAGCTCAGCGTGTGACGGATCTCCATGCACAGGCTCTTGTGCCAAAAGCCGTGGACTGTGTAATGATGACCTGCAATAGGCTCGGAGGCAGGGGTATCAGTGACGTGCTGGTGGCGTTGTAGACGACGCTGGGTTGTCGCCTCCTCACGCCTGGAGGCAGCTGTGGCTTTCCGGCCGCTAGGAATGCCGATGGTGATGGAGGATTCCCGCCATCCGTCTTTTGGATCCAACGCAGAGTCCCCCAAGGAATTGTCTTCCTGCGCGAGCTTGTCGTCGATCTTATCAAATTGGACACCGACAAGGTCCCGCGTATCGAAATCTGGGCGCGTGAGCAAAGCCTGCAGACTAGCTCGGTCCTCCAACGACTTGCTTGACGAAGACATGTGGTGACGGGCAAACAAGAAAGAGCTGAGATTGGGGAAGGGATCCAGGATGTCCTTGAGAGGACGTGCTGACTTGTTCTGGGCAACGTTGTTGGCGGTGGGAGTGTACCGGGCATTGATATCGAGGTTGACAGGCGGAGGGCGATGCGGACGCCGTTTGTAGAAACGGCGCAGGCCGAAAGTATTGAACATCCCACGGATACGTTCTGTAACAAGGAGTACGACACGGCGAGCAGGACCCTCACGACGGAGGCCGGGATCCGCTGAGTCAGCTTCACGTATGTTCTCCAACGCCGCATTCTCCTCCAACATACTCTCGGGCTCTGGCAGCTGGTCGCGAACTTTCCAAGTGGCACGGATCTTTCGGCCACTACGGCTTACGCGCGATCCTGGTTCCGCCACAGGCTCGATGTCAGGAACGTGCAGGTCGATATTGGGCTCATGAGGTATGCTTGCTCTTTCTGCAAGTGAAGGACGCTGATAAGATGCCTGAGCGTCAGGATCAACTCGAGAGAAAACCACGCCTTTTAGACACCACGCACATGATCATTAGATGGTGTCTTCGCCGTCTGCGCCGGGACAGAACCTCCAGACCATCCCATCGGTATCGTCCACGGCTAGTCGGCACGAAAAGATGACAGTGAGTCGAGTCCCGATCTGACACAAGGGACGCGTACCATTTCGTGACCTAGGTGCTCTGTGATCGCTTTGACCCGCTGCCTCTTGCTCGCACGACCATCTTGCTGGTCCTGCAGTAGGGTGAAGGTGCGCTCTGAGCTTTCCTTCACAGTTTGACAAGTCTTCTTGTGCCTGTTCAGGTACCGCGGAGCTGTGAATGTCGCACCGCACGCGCAAACCGCCATTTCTGCATGTGGGAGTGGTTGGTCAGTCACTCGTGGTCGTATGACACAGAGCATGCTCACGGGTGGATGATGAGATCCAGGTGCGTGACTTGCCCCAGCACCGCACGTCCTCGTCTTGTCGAAAAAATGAAGCAGTGGTTCGCAGTGTCAAGTCCGTCTGCCAGTGAGGAGGGCGGAGGCTCCACCGGCGCGCGAGACGATGACTCGGACTCGGACGACATCGAGCCGTGGGAACAAGGCGAAGCTCAGAAGCGCCCAGTTCGCGGGGATATTGAACGCAACCTCATCACGCTGTTCTGCCAGTCAGCTACCAGCACTACAGACGGATATGGAGCCAGAAAAACGTGCCAGCTCGTTGATATCGTTACCCGCGATTGAGCTACAAGTTGACGGGATCAAGGTAAGCTCTTGTATACATCAACAGAATGAACCGCTCACAAATTGTGATTGCAGGGCGTAAATCTCACCGTCTCAGCGACTTCCGTGCTCGCAAGTCATGGATCTGAGCGGTCAGATCCTATGCCAGCAATTCGAATGCACCTTTCCAGAGATGCAGACGTAGGCAATATCGCTGATGGATGCCAAGTTGCATATCCGGCGAATGCCCACGCACCGAAGCCTCTTCCTCCCATAGAGCAAGGTCAAGTCGTGTCCGTCAAGCGGCCACGGGACGACGACGATATGCCCGACTCGGATGAATCACTTACCGAGCCAGAATCCGACGATGAACCCTATAGGTGGCGTCGCTATGGTCGCCATTATTATAAGGCGTTCCGCAAGGAACAGAAAGCCAACCTTGGCTTTAAGGAAGTGAGTGTCGGTGCATATTTGAATGGTTGTCGACACTCACCAGCATGTCTCGAACACAGCGCGCTGTCTTGAAAGCGAAGGAGATTTTCGGCGATGACTGGTAGCAGTAGGGCCTGCGTGTCCATTGGGTGTGGGTACCGAAGAAAGTCATATTGGTTGTCTTGATTACATGTTCCCCGGTGACAGATTAATACTATCCAAACAGTGAGCACCGTGATCATGCCCTACGTGCTACATCATACGGACAGCCCAGTCAGTGCCTGCAAAGCCTAGAGAGGTATTCTTACTTACGTCCCCAAGCCTCCTGCAGTGGCGATGATGAGCGCAACGGGCACAGGCATGTTCGACTGGTAGTCGTCGTGCCGCTACAGTTACGAGTCTTGTCAGCGCATGACAGAACATATTGCATCTAAGTGAACCCTAGTGCGCAGAGAGCTTACATACCTTACATTTGCTGGACCCGTCGTGCAGTACCGTGACGAATACTAGTGCCAGTGCGACTGGCCTGACTCGGACTCGGCGGACTCCATAGCCTAAGCCTGCCAGTGCCAGTGAGCCTATCGGTGAGGGTGCGGCGGGACCGTGACCATGTCGGACCGTGGCGACTGCTAGGGAGACCTGTACAACCGCGTTGCAAGATGGTTGGAATCGATGGAACAATCCCACCATCCGCTGGCAACGGAGCAAATGTTGTGCCGTATTTGCCAAGGCGCTGCAAGCCCACGGCAAGATTAAATAGCAATATCCCATTTGCAAGTCTCTCGTCTTGGAGTTACATCGAGCATATATAACAATAAAACATTATGCTGATTAGAAGGAGCGCAATCTGAGGGGGAATTCTGTGATGGACCTACACCGGGTTTACAAGTACTTACGACCATCAGAGCTTTCTGTCGTAGCAGCTACAACTGTTCTGCTGAGTTACATCCTGACCTTTTACCGGGCGCCGACCACTGTAGAGCCGAGCTTGAGGCATCAAACAACAAATAGAGGCCCAGTCTGGTATCCAAGGTGGAAGTGTCAGTAATCGAGTCGAACTACTCACTCACCTCAAGTGCTTAGATCTGTTCAACTAGCATTCAACTAGCATTCAAGTTGACTCTGTACACATGTCTGGATCGGAACCCATCAGCATCATCTGCCCGCTAGAGCCGCACAACGCTACCTGTGGTTATTGCGGACCGCCGGGAGAGCGGAGCAAGGAAAATTCCAATTACCACAAGGCAGAGTGTCTCGCGATGCAACTGTCATGTAGGGTATGACTTGGAGCTGTTCGAGTTCGATACTAGATGAGGACGCTTGCTGATACTCTCTGCTCATCGGGTATAGGTATATCAAGGAATGATTGACAGAGGCTGGAGACGCTCCGGGACATACTGCTACAAGCCAGACTTGAAGCGGTCGTGCTGCCCCCAGTACACTATCAAGTAGGTAAAGAGTCCTGGTCTGCAGAGGATGAACGGCGTTAACCTATTTTCACAGACTGGATGCGCTCCAGTTCAAGCCTTCGAAAAGCCAGCGCAAGCTACTCAACCGGTACCTTCCAGTACATCTAGTGAAACAAACTGCCATGCTAAGATTCAGCAGTTTCAACCGCTTTGTGTCACAAGGTGACAGCCGGGAGGCTTCGAACGATCCCGTGCAGAGTGCGAGCAGTGAGTGAGTGTCGGTTCCATGAGCTGGTCGAGTACTTGCGTGTCACAGCAAACTTTGGTCCTGACGCGCACCTTCGAACGTCTCAACCTAGCCAACACATGGGCAAGGGCAAAGGAAAGGGCGTTCATATCTTCGAGTTGACGAAAGACATCCATGCATCCGAGGTCGCGTTCACCCAGTGCGATACTCCAATGGCTCACAAGTTCGAGGTAAAATCTGGCGTGCGTGCGGCAACAGTCATAACAGCAAGGCTAACAGTCCTCATCAGGTTACGCTGGAACCTTCTTCATTCACAGAGGAAAAATTCGCGCTGTATAAGAGCTATCAGAAAGAGATTCATCACGAGGATGACAAAGCTCCCTCGAGCTTCAAACGCTTTCTGGTACAAAGTCCACTGATTGTACGTATCTCTCGCACAGCGCATACGACGCCAGTTCATACTGACTTCGTTTCAGCCGCAACGGATAGAGTACCCGTCAGAGAGACCATTCCATCTGCCGGAGAACTATGGATCATATCACCAACTCTACCGACTGGACGGAGAGCTCATAGCAGTAGGCGTCATTGACATATTGCCGCACTGCGTGTCAAGCGTATATTTCATGTACGAGAAAAAATGGGACAGGTTTTCCCTTGGAAAGGCAAGTGATCCTGTCGGCTATCCTCGGCTTGAGCTAACACGTACTGTGCCACAGTTGAGCGCGCTAAGGGAAGCATCCTTGGCAAGAGAGATCCATGAAGCTGGCGTGCCAGGAATGCAATACCTATACATGGGTGCGTCGATATCATTCATGCGCCCGCTACCAAACACTGATACTTGCCCAGGTTTCTACATTCATTCTTGTCCCAAGATGCGCTATAAGGGCGACTACGCGCCATCATACCTTGCAGACCCAGAAGAATACACTTGGTTCCCGCTGGAACGATGCCGGCCCCTCCTCGACCAATACCACTATGCATGCTTTGCACATCCGGAACACTCTTTGAAAGAACCCTCTTCTGTAGCAGGTAATGACGGCGCCACCATTTTGGTGATCCGGGTCGTTGAATCGTGCTACGACCTCCTCGCAGACCCGACGCCCACCTTATCTCCCGAAATTCTTATCCAATCAAGATATATCGCAGATGTGCAAGGCAATCAAGTCTCCGTTGCACCTGTTCCGGTACGTAATGGATGTATCTGGGACTTTAGTGGGGACTCATTTAGCTATAGCTATGTGACGAATGGGAACAAGAGGATGCGAAGGATGCTATCATCCTCACGCTAGCAGCAATGGGGGAAGAACTAGCCAAAGAGGTCCTTCTGGATCTCAGTCAGCTTTGATATGTATCAGTGTTTCCTGCTCCGGATCCCGGCAAGCATGTCGCATGAGTGAACATTCGTTTCTTCCGTTGCGGCGAGTGAACTCCTAGTAAAAATCATGGTTATGTACCCGTTACTGGCAGTGGTACTGTCGGAATCCAGCCCTGCACTGGTAGCATTGGAACTGTGGTTTATGTACGCTACAGTAGTGCGCGTTCTTGGCAGGGGATCACTTGAGGCCGCAACGGGGAATGCGCTGCCAGTGGCAGGTGCGGGCAACCACACTCCGGCGCTTCGAGACTTTGCTTTCAGCCACCACCACCTACTGTACCTCTTTTCACCAGCACAAAGCATACGATATCCTTCAATTATCTTCAGCGCCGTCAACGACCGCCGGAACAGCACATTCAGAATCGCAGAAAGCTTTATGGGGGTCTTCAGCGGCCTGCGCAGCGGCTTAAGGTCCGCACGCGGCTTCGTGCAGAAGCGACCCGCGCTGAAGTTCACGCTCTCCGCCATGGTCTGGTTCCCGCTCGCGTACTTTGCGATCGAGAACGGGGCCAACGTCAAAGCCGTGCGCGGGCGCAGCATGCAGGTGCGCCTCCCCAGTCTCTGCACCGATCCGCAGCGGGCTCGGGCTGACGGACGACGACCGCGCTAGCTAGCCCACGCTCAACCCGGACGACTCGGCGTCGAGCGACATCGTGCTGTTCGACAGCTTCTCGGTCAAGTTTCTGCAGCAGTATAACCGCGGGGACATCGTCGCTCTCAAGTGCGTGCGCTCCCTCCGTTCCTGGCTCGGCGGCTGTTGCGTGCTCAACAAGCCCTCGGGGCGCCCTCCGCTCCGCTAGGTCCCCGACGGACTCGAAGCTGATCGTGAAGCGCATCGTCGCGCTCCCGGGCGATACGGTGCGTCGACTTATATGAGCCGAACCAGAATATTGAACGCACGCCGAGGCCAGGTGAAGACACTGCCGCCCTACCCCGACGCAGAAGTCCGAATACCAGAAGGACACGCCTGGGTCGAAGGTCCGTACACGGCCGTCCTCCCTTGCTGTCTCAGCCTACGCGCTCACTCCCACACCCGCTCACAGGAGACGAGCCGTTCCGGACGGAAGACAGCAACCGCTTCGGGCCCG
>CCBP010000024.1:77714-119720 GCA_000765035.1 Trametes cinnabarina
GTTTCATATAATACTGCAGTCATCCGTCCTCGTACTACTACTCCGCGTTGTACAACATCATCAAAAGGGCGGACATGTCATGACGCCAGGGCCCGGGAACGACAATATTTGCTGCGAGGAAGGCGGTGAGTTACATCTCAAGCTTCAAGCCTCGCTCAGGAACTCCGCGACAAACTCCATAAACTTTTCCCGCTCCTCCCAGTGCGGCGTGTGGCTCGACTCGGCGAACGTGAACCACTTCACCTTCGGGACCAGCTTGAATAACGGGTACACATGGCTGCCCGTAGTCCGGTCGTGCGCGCCGTTGAGCAACAGAGTCGGCACGCTGATCTTGTGCGCCTCCTCGAGGATGCTCTGGTAGTCCGCTACCGACCCCATCACATAAAACCCGGACGCCCCGCTCCTGCACTGGATGTGAGTGATATGCACGGCGAGCGGCCGAGATGTACGTGCATCGTGACATGAGCCTCGGGGTCCTTCTCCATCCACTCGAAGCTCTGGAGGAGCTCAGCCGGCCACGGATCGAGACGGCACACATGGTGCTTGTAGAAGGCGTTTGCAGCCGCCTTGTACTCAGACTCAGACTCAGGATCGGTCGTGCCGGCCTCCTCTTTCTTGATAATACCGTCCTATTGGACAAACTGTAAGCCACACAGGGCTCCAGGTCTACCTTGTAACCTGCTCACCCGCGCATTGAGGGGTAGGTTCGCGACGAGCTCCTCTTTGGCGGCCTTGACGAAGAGCGGTATGCTGGCTGGACTGCCCGCTATGATGAGGCGCTTCAAACCCTTGGGCTGTCGCGTCGCGTGCCGCGCCGCGAGCATCCCGCCCCACGACTGTCCAAGGAGCACATAATTGTCCTCGATCCCGAGATGGCGCAGGAGGTTGTCGAGCTCGTCCAGGAAGAGCTGCTCCGTCCAGAACGCGCCTTCGTCCTCCGACTTCCCGGGCAGATGCGTAGAGTTGCCGTTGCCGAGTTGGTCGTAGAAGACGATGGGGATAGAGTATTTAGTCGCGAGGTCGGTCATGGAGAGGAGGTAGTGGTGCGTGCACCCTGGGCCTCCATGGATCGCGACGACGGGGGTCGCGCCGGACTTGAGGTCGCCGTAAACTTCGTACCACGTCTGGCAGGGCTTGCCCGCCTTCGCGTCGAAAGCAACACTCCCGGTCACAGTGGGAGAGCGCATGGCGCCAGGTGGGGACCGTGGCGGATCAGATTCATGCAGCACGCCGCCGCGATTATATATGTCCTGCATGCGGCGTCGTTGGAACACGTGCAGGATTTCAGCGGTGTCCAGATCCGCGCGGGCTGTATGGCCGCGACTACTCTAACGATAGAATCTCGCGAGCACGTCAACAACATTCAGCACAGAGCTCGTCTCGTACCCAAACATTCGAGCGGCTCGCGGTGGCAAGGTGCGGCAGGCCCCCTCGATACTACAACGTGAGCATGTCGAGACGTCTGCGGACGTACTCACCACTTCCACAGTGATTGTTGGCGGAGCACTGGTCTACGACCGACCCTTGCGATCAGACTGAGTATGTGCAGCGAATCTTTTGCTTCATGCTGCAAAGGTAGAGGTTAGTACTTGGTGTCAAGGGATCGACGAGGGGCTGGTCAAAAGTACAGTAAGTGATGCCAACCTGACAGGATGACGCTACTACTACAGAGGGCATTACTTGGGCTCGGAGAGTGGGTGACATTCCCGACAACGGTAGTACGTGGGCAGGCCAAGACCTTTCAGACCTTAGGCGCCTCTCAGAGTGGAAAGTCGACCTTACGTTCTGGGGGCAAGCGATGCTCATACTCTCATACGGAATGGCGACCCATCCAGTACAACTCCTTGAACATATTCCATATTGGGGGGACATCTGGTGCGTCCTGTCGTCCTGCTTCTCGTGACGATGTATCAACACAGCACAGTCACACTTCAGTCTTCAAACCTCGCTCAGGAAGTCCGCGGCAAGCTTCATGAACTTCTCCCTCTCCTCCCAGTGCGGCGTGTGGCTCGACTCGGCGAACGTGAACCACTTCACTTTCGGGATCAGCTTGAAGAAGGGGTACACGGAGCTGTCCGTAGCCCGGTCGTATGCGCCGTTGAGCAGCAGAGTCGGCAGGCTGATCTTGTGCGCGTCGTCCAAGATGCTCCAGTCCTTCAGCGACCCGACCACATAGAACGCGGACGCCCCATTCCTGTACTGGATATGAGTGAGCCGCGACGGCGGTGAGCGGCAAAGGTGTACGTGCATGGCGAGATGAACGGTGGGGTCCTTCTCCATCCATTCGAAGGTCTGGAGGAGCTCAGCCGGCCACGGATCGACGCGGCATACGTGGCGCTTGTAGAAGACATTCACAGCCGCCTTGTATTCAGACTCAGACTCGGTCGTTCCGGCCTCCTCTTTCTTGATAATAGCGTCCTATAGGGCAAACTGTAAATTACACAAGGCTCCAGGTATCTGTTGTAGCATGCTTACCCGCGCATCAGGGGGTAGGTTCGCGATGAGCTCCTCTTTGGCGGCCCTGACGAAGAGCGGTATGCTCGCTGGACTACCCGCTATAATGAGGCGCTTCAAACCCTTGGGCTGTCGCGTCGCGTGCCGCGCCGCGAGCATCCCGCCCCACGACTGTCCAAGGAGCACATAATTGTCCTGGATCCCGAGATGGCACAGGAGGTTGTCGAGCTCGTCCAGAAAGAGCTGTTCCGTCCAGAACTCGCCCGACTGCTCAGGAAGATGTGTAGAGTTGCCGTTGCCGAGTTGGTCATAGAAGACGACGGGTATGGAGTATTTCGTCGCGAGGTCGGCCATGGAAAGGATGTAGTGGTGCGTGCACCCAGGGCCTCCATGGATCGCGACGACGGGGGTCACTCCGGACTTGAGGTGGCCGTATACTTGATACCACGTCTGGCAGGGCTTGCCCGCCTTCGCGTCGAAATCAGCAGTACCGGTCACAGTGGGAGAGGCCATGGCGTCGCCGTGATGGATCAGCTTCATGCAGCACGCCGCGATTATATATGCCGTGTCCCATGTACGTACGATGCATGAGGCGTCAGCAGCGGGCTGCGGCGCCGCTGATGGACATGCAGAATATTAATTTCAGTATTCAAACGGTGGCGGGCTGTATGGCCGCAACCTAACGATAGGATCTTCATCGAATGGGGAGGGCGAGCACGTCAGCTCACAGAGCGTTTCCTACCAAGACGTTTGTGCGGTGGCGGGGTACGGTTACCTCGACCGTCTGCTATCTGGGTACGAGGCCTAGCGGAGGGTTAGCGAAGGCCCGATGTGAGCTTGCCAAGACATCTCAGGCTGCGGACGTACAACTTCCACACTTACGACACTAGTACTGATGGAAGCATCTGCCAAGAGCACTGAAGATGTGTACTTGCAAGCTGGTTGAAATATGTCGATACGACATAGCAGTGACTGCGCCATCGTGCCCATATTGCCAATTGTCATATGGTTGTTGATTTGGAAGAGAGCGGCTTTAGGCGCTCATCTCAGTTTCCCGCTCATTCTACCTCAAGCGCCCATTATTACTTGAAGCTTTCTTCAAGTACATATCACTCGAGCTCAGAACTCTTCAACTCACTCCATCACGATCACTCATTCACTAGCACTGCAATTATGTCCACCGTAGTCCAAAGGATCAAGGTAACTGTCCAGTCCTGGGCGTTCGCACCGGATCTAACTCTCTTTCCACCGCAAGGAAATCGAAGATGAGATGGTAAGCCTCCCATCCGTTCATCAAAAATCAGCCATGCTCAGTATCCCGCCAGGCCAGGAGTATGTTCCACTGCCTTTCCCCAGGTCTAGACAGCGTCTCTGAATGTCACGAAACAACACAGCCCAGAAGAATAAGGCCACAAGTTATCACCTGGGTCAGCTCAAGGCCAAGCTCGCAAAGCTCCGACGTGAACTGCTGGGCCCCTCAGGCGGAGGCGGTGGCGGTGGAGGCGTCGGCTTCGACGTCGCTCGCACCGGTATTGCAACAGTCGGTTTCGTTGGCTTCCCCTCCGTGGGCAAGGTGCGCGCATTTCTGTCTCCCCCCCTCTCTCTCTTGCTCCGATGCTAACAGTCGTTGCGCACAGTCCACGCTGATGTCCAAACTTACCGGCACCCACTCCGAGGCATCAGAAATTGATTTCACCACGCTCACTACTGTCCCCGGCACGCTCAAGGTCCACGGCGCGCCAATACAGATTCTCGATCTCCGTATGTGCTTTTAATTGACTACGCGAGCTCAACCGCCTCACCCTTCGGCTAGCTGGTATCATCGAAGGTGCGAACGACGGTCGTGGTCGTGGTCGGCAAGGTACGTCCCATCAGTGGCTGCAGCCGTTCCGTGCATCATAGCTGACCATCCTTGCAGTCATTGCTGGTACGTTACAGGTGCATCTGTACAAGCTCCCCTTCCTCGCTCACCCGCACGCTCTCAGTCGCGCGAACATGTCACCTTATTTTCATCGTGCTCGACGTCCTCAAGCCTCTTGGCGACAAAGCGATCATCGAGGCGGAACTCGAGTCCTTCGGCATCCGCCTCAATAAGAAGCCCCCAGCGATCACCGTGCGCAAGAAGGACAAGGGCGGCATCGCTATCACGAACACCGTCCCGCTCACGAACATCGACCACGATGAGATCAAGGCCATTCTGAGTGAGTACAGGATCAACAACGCAGACGTCGCCATCCGGCAGCCGAACGCGACTGCGGACGATCTGGTGGATGTGATTGAGGGAAACAGGTGCGCGTCCTGGTGCTATGTCTTCTCGCGTTTGATGCACTCATGTGCGTGCGATGCAGAGTATATATTCCCGCTATATACGTGAGCCCACCCGCTCTCCTTGCCTTAACAAACTCTTAATGTTGACCCACAATGCGCGCGCCTCGCAGGTCCTGAACAAGATTGATGCCATCTCGATCGAGGAGCTCGACCTACTGTACCGCATCCCGAACAGCGTGCCGATCTCGTCGCGCGAGTGGTGGAACGTCGACGAGCTGATCGAGAAGATGTGGGAGACGCTTAACCTCGTGCGCGTGTACACGAAGCCGCGCGGGCTGGCGCCCGATTACAGCCAGCCCGTCGTGCTGCGCCGCGGGAAGTGCACGGTCGAAGATTTCTGTAACGCGATTCATAAGGAGATCGCGAAGCAGATGAAGTAGTGAGTGGTTCTAGTTTTATCTTGTTGCCCCTCGTGGTCTGTGAGTGTAGTGGCTGATCGTCAATCAATCGTGTCATAGCGCGATTGTGTGGGGCGCGAGCGCGAAGCACGCAAGAGGACAGAAGGTCGGCTTGGACCACGTCCTTGAGGACGAAGACGGTACGCACCTGTCCCACGAGAATGCTTGCTTGAGAACATCCCTAAGCTTGCATTATCACAGTCGTCCACATCGCTAAAAAGTGATCGTCCCTCTACGTAGTCCAGTTTTCCTTCTGCATTGTACTCCCATGTATCCATACTTCTTCGGTTATATCCCATCTTATTATCGTTGTGGATCTCGTCAACAAATAGGCTTCTATCGTCGCTCTTCTGCAGCGTACGAGAATGCTTATCAAAACTGAGCTGAGCAGGAAGTATTATCATTATGAGGTACAAATGCACTACGAACATAGCATACGCTAGCAGGATACTACGGAGTGGGGATAGTGTTGATATCTACAGCGGGGGATAGGATACAGCTTATGATACATAACAGTCGTCTGGGAGGGAAAAGGAAAAGCAGAAGGCGTCAAGAAGCTAGAAGTCCTCGTCCAGGGTACTGCAAAGATGCATACCATGAGTCAGTACCTTCACATTTCACGACAAGGCCGAGCAAAACACTCACAAGACCCTATCGGCCGCGTCTGGCGGCCTCCCCGCCGCGACAGCACCCTCTTCGGACGGACGGCGCTGGAAACCGGCCATTGCGTACTCGGAGACGCGTTTCTCGAAGAAGTTGGTCTTGCCCTGGAGCGAGATGAGGTCCATGAAGTCGAACGGGTTCGTGGCGCGGTAGTGCTTCTCGTTCCCGAGCGCGACGAGCAGACGGTCCGCTACGAACTCGATATACTGGCACATGAGGTCGGCGTTCATGCCGATGAGCGAGACCGGAAGCGCCTCTATGTGGAGTGTGAGCAAATGCGGAGACAAAGGGTGTAAGGGTAAGGGGACCGTACCGGTGAGGAACTCCTTTTCAATCTCTACTGCCTCAGTTACGATGCGCAGCACGCGCTTCGGGTGCGGTTTTCGCCGCAGATGGTGGAAGAGGAGACACGCAAAGTCGGTGTGCATACCCTCGTCTCGGCTGATAAGCTCGTTAGAGAACGTCAACCCCGGCATCAACCCCCGCTTCTTCAGCCAGAAAATGGCGGCGAACGACCCGGAGAAGAACACGCCCTCGACTGCCGCAAATGCGACCAGCCTCTCCGCAAACACTGAACGCTCGTCCTCAATCCAGCGCAACGCCCAGTCCGCCTTCTTACGGATACACGGGATGGTGTCGATGGCGTCGAACAGGAACGCGCGTTCAGCGGGGTCCTTGATATACGTGTCGATGAGCAGCGAGTACGTCTCCGAGTGCACATTCTCGATCATGATCTGGAAGCCGTAAAAGCAGCGCGCCTCGGCGGCCTGTACCTCGTTAGAGAACCGCTCGACGAGATTCTCGTTCACGATGCCGTCCGAGGCGGCGAAGAAAGCGAGTACGTAGGAGATGAAGTGGCGCTCGTTCGCGTTGAGCTTGTAGTTCCAGTCCATGAGGTCGTTGGCGAGGTTGATCTCCTCGACGGTCCAGAACGACGCTTGGGCGTTCTTGTACATCTGCCATATCTGAGGGGTTGCGTGAGTGCGCAGCTATACGGTACGACAGGGAGCTATGGGGTACCTCAGAATAATGTATAGGGAAGAGAACGAAGCGGCGAGTCGTTTCTCTTAACAAAGGCTCTTCATCTATCGCACAAGCATGAGTATTGTTCGGGTACTGCATTGTCGCACGGAATACATACGCTCTGGCAGATCGACTTCGCCAACAAACCGCTCATGCGGATCTTCTTCGTCTATTCGACTTGCAGCACTCGGATCCTCAGCAACACTCATGCACGGATTGCCCTTTGATAGCAAACGCTTTGCTCTGGGGCTCCTTGGTGAACAGGGGGAGACATTCGGAGGGTATTGTTTCGTAGCGCCGGGTGAAGATGACAAAACGGTCTGTGACGATGGTGACTGCGCAGATGTCGAGGGTGCATGCGCATGGTCGTACGACGCTGCCGAGGGTGCCATGAAACTTGGCGCACGCTTTACTTTGCTCCTCGATTTAGCCTCGCTTGAGCTGTTGAAGGCTTCACAGGCAGACTCGGACTGTGGCAAAAGAGCAAAAGGAGCGTTTGCTGCAATGCTGTACAATTCCGCAGCGGGGGAACTACGTAAGCGCCGGCGGCTAGGCGAAAATGAGTCGCGTTATGTCACGCGTCGCGTCGCCTCAGGCGGCCGGAGAAAGTCGGCGAAAGCGTGGGTTGGTCTCGGCCCATGTCGGCTTTGTCATTTTCTTGCTGGCACCAAGCAACGAATCATAGCGAAGGCGAGCCCCGGGGCATTTTCCCACGCGCGCGGCAGGCTATTGCGCTTTATAGATACGCGACACGGTCACGCGTCAACAGAGCCAAATAGCGCGTAGGCGTGCGTTGTTGAAAATGTGGCGGTCGTGTCTTATAAAATGCCAGCCGAGCATCAGGTCCTTTCCTCACAGTTCACCTCCACGACGACCTCGGGTCTTTAGCCAACCTACACGTCTTCCTAACCGACTATCAGAACATTTATCATGTCTGCCGCTGGCGTTTGCACCCCTCCCCGCATCCCCTCCCCTGCCCCAACTCCGTCTAAGAAGGTACGGCGCGTCGCGTCATTTGCCAACCTTGTTGACCCTAACCAACATATGCCCAGGCCGCCGTGGCTCTCAAGGACATGTCTCTTACTACGCCGACGAAGCACGTTAAGAAGTCGGATATCATCGACGACAAGCGTCGGTCGGTGTCGCCCGAGTCTGGTGACGAGCTCCCGGTCGCCTCTTCGTCCAGGCAGCACCGTTGGGTCGGCGAGGTTGATCTGCCCGAAAGTGAGCTTGTCTCACGCGTGATGACGCGTCGCGACGCGTGCTAATCACTACTCGACGCGTAGATATGGAGCCCCTCCTCATGGAATCCAAGCGCCGGTTTGTTCTATTCCCTATCCAATACCATGAGGTATGCCCTCTCGTTCCCACCCGCCAAACTATCTTATTAATCGGGTACCTTAGATTTGGCAGATGTACAAGAAGGCTGAGGCTTCATTCTGGACTGCCGAGGAGATGGACCTTTCCAAGGACCTCCACGATTGGAACAACCGCCTCAACGACGATGAGCGTCATTTCATCTCGCACGTGCTCGCCTTCTTCGCCGCCTCGGACGGCATCGTGAACGAGAACCTTGTCGAGCGGTTCTCCAATGAGGTCCAGGCCGCCGAGGCACGCTGCTTCTACGGCTTCCAGATCATGATGGAGAACATCCACTCGGAGACATACTCGCTGCTCATCGACACGTACATCAAGGATCCCAAGCAGCGCGAGCACCTTTTCGACGCCATCGAGACGATTCCTTGCATCAAGAAGAAGGCGGACTGGGCTTTGCACTGGATCTCTGACAAGGAGTCCGCCTTCGCGGAGCGGCTCGTGGCTTTCGCGGCTGTGGAGGGTATCTTCTTCTCTGGTTCCTTTGCCTCCATCTTCTGGCTCAAGAAGCGCGGCCTGATGCCCGGTCTCACGTTCTCCAATGAGCTTATCTCGCGTGACGAGGGCATGCACACCGACTTCGCGTGCTTGCTTTTCAGTCATCTCAAGAG
Organism: Trametes cinnabarina; assembly: GCA_000765035.1. Taxonomy (NCBI): domain Eukaryota; kingdom Fungi; phylum Basidiomycota; class Agaricomycetes; order Polyporales; family Polyporaceae; genus Trametes; species Trametes cinnabarina. Next base: position 86,566 of record CCBP010000024.1, read on the forward strand.
GCGCCCCCACCCGGAGATCATCCGTCAAATCATCACTGAGGCGGTCGCTATCGAGCAGGAGTTCTTGACCGGTATGTTCACTCGACCTTATGCGAAGGGCTCGCGCTGATATCCTATTGCAGACGCGCTCCCATGTGCCCTCATCGGCATGAACTCGAAGCTCATGTGCCAGTACATCGAGTTCGTCGCTGATCGTCTTCTCGTCGCTCTCGGCGATGAGAAGTACTACAACGTGACCAACCCGTTCGATTTCATGGACATGATCTCGCTCCAGGGCAAGACAAACTTCTTCGAGAAGCGGGTGTCCGACTATTCGAAAGCGGGTGTGAACACCTCTGCTCAGAGCTTAACTTCGGAGGTCACGACAAGCAAGAACTTGTGAGTGTGAGGTTTGCTGTGGAGTCTGTTATTCTTTGCTAATGGATATTTTGCAGCTCACTTGACGAGGACTTTTAAGGTTCTCTCAGAGATTGTTTCGCTCGCTATCGGAGGACTTTGTTATATTATTTTCAGCATCTCATCGCATGACTACGAACCCTCTGAGACTCGCTCACCACGTACAAGTATCTTACCGCATCGTAGATTTGTCGCATTAGCAGCCCGGCACACTGTAATACTATCCCTCATGTACTAGTTTAGCCATGGTTGTTATCATACGTTGAAAAACAATTCTGGCCTTGGTCGTGTACGCGACTGCTTTCAGAGGTCCGAGTCAATTGCGAAAGTGGAAGGGACCTGTATCTTCACCGACCTCCTTGATCGAAGACCATGAAACTCACAATTCGCAACGCGACGGACGACGACCTCAACGCAATCCTCGACATCTACAACGACCAAATACTCAATGGAACAGCTACGTTCCACACCCAGATACAGACTCTCGAGGAACGCGTCCAGTGGCTGACAAACCTGCGCGCAGAAAATTACCCATGCATAGTGGCGGAAGTGACCGACGACGAATCGGGCTCGAAGCAAACGGTGGGCTGGGCCAACTTGTGGCACTACAATATGCGACAAGCTTACGACGGGTGCGTAATGAGAGACTATTCGGGAGTGAGCCAAGCTCAGGAAGACGGCTGGTTGTACAGATCCGCAGAACTATCGTTGTATGTCCACCATGCATTCCGCGGCAAAGGTATCGGGGAGAGGCTACTCCAAGGCCTTCTCGAGGAGACCCGGAAGCAGGGGAGTCGGTTTCATACTATCATAGGTGAGTTTTCTGACTGTCGAATGGACGTTAACGATGCAGTTGCTGAGTTGACCGGCAGCTTTGGTCACAACCGAAAACGAAAGGACCATCAACTTCTGGCAAAAACAGGGATTCATGCACTGTGGAACGCTCCGCGAGGTCGGATACAAGTTCGGGCGGTGGCTGGACGTGGCATATCTCCAGATATTCGTATAGAGCGCGTGGGTATACCATCTCGATAGATGCGTAGAGGAGCAGGGACAGCGAATGGGATGTGTACGGGTCAAGGTTACCGGTTCTTCTTGTTTTCCGGCTGCTGTTGCGTTTGAGCAGCACGCAGAGAAGACTCTTCTCGTGCCGCTTCGATGATATAGAGGACTAATACCAAGTTGGCTGAGAAGACCGCGGTGAATGCAGCATATATCGTGTTGCCTGACAAGCTCGTCAGATTCCCAGTGCGAAGAGACATTCGACGTACGAGCAGGCGTACCGTCCCACAGGTAGTCTCTTGACAGAAAGTATGATGAGATAGGAACTATTCCCAGCGCTAGCGCAGTGACCACAAGTTTGAAGAGGACACCCCTGCTGTATGGAATGGCAGCGGTCAGGTCGGACGCCGTGGAGAGGCGTAGATGGATGATGCTGACCTGGACTGGTCCGCTTGGGAGGCTACCAGCTTTCCAACGGCGGCTTGTTCACTCATAGCGGTAAGGAGAGCTACTTGCTCGCTGTCGGTCAAGCAAAGCAAGGGCAGGGTGATGGCAGGAGGAAAGATGACCGTGACGCGACGCGTGCGGACGCGCCTTCATGTCATGTGAGGCCCTACACAGCGCGATGTGGCACAACCGCCGTGCCCTCACAACTTGCTTCTGCACCGCCATTGCAGCCTAAATCGCTCTTGTGGACACTCTCTCGTGGGTGTTTCTCGTCGCTTATGCTCTCGGAACTTGCTAGGACACTGGACTTGTGAATGCCCTCTGTGAAATCCGCCATGAGTGAACACAGGCTCTCTCCTGTGCCTGTGCTAACCCGCTCGCATTCTGGGCTACCTGGCGGCGAGAAAGCACACGCACTGGATGAAGCGATACCCGAGGAAAGTTTGATGAAGGATACCACGGATACTCCTCAGAAACCTGCAGCTGGACGCTTCGCTTGGCTTCAATTTGACATGACGAAGACCGAATGGGACATCCTCTTGGCTTCGACATGTCTGAAGCTGCTGCTGTTCCCAGCTTAGTATGTGGTTGGCTTGATGGCAACCTATGCGGGCTGCTGAAAGGATCTGTAGTCGGTCCACGGACTTCGAAGTGCACCGCAACTGGTTAGCTATCACGCATACCCTGCCGATATCAAAGTGGTACTACGATGTACGAACTCCTTCAGCGTGCTTTCCGAACTCGTCACTGAATAGATATTGTCAAATTCTAGACCACGTCGGAATGGAGTGAGTGTCACATCGCACGGCTGCTGATTAGCGTATGCTGATGTCAAGAAAGCACTCGACTACCCCCCATTCTTTGCCTACTTTGAGAAGTTGTTGTCCATCCCCGCATACTGGTTGGATCCGAAGATAGTCGACTTGAACAACCTAAATTACGGGGCATGGTCTGTTATCGCCTATCAGCGGACGACGGTCATTCTAACGGAGCTGGTTCTGGGAGCTGCCGTGCTCAGGCGAGTCTGTGGTGCTGGCTTCACCCTCCTACCACACTGATGGGATGCTAGATTCATTCGAGGTGCAGAGAACCCGACGATGCAGCGCATCATTTCAGCCTCTCTCTTCCTTCATCCTGGCTTTTTAATCGTGGATCATATACATTTCCAGTATAACGGATTCATGTTCGGCATATTGCTGTGGTCTATCCTCATGGCTCGTAATGTAACGCCTCTCATGATGACAATGCTCTGGATACAAACGCTAACTGGACTATGTAGGATCGTAAGCTGGCGAGCGGCTTTCTCTTTGCAGTCCTTCTGAATTTCAAGCACATATACCTATATCTTGCGGTAGGTATCTCCTTGACCAATCGTAGTGCGTGGTATAGTCGCTGATTCGCAACCGCAGCCAGCCTACTTCGTATACCTTCTACGCTCGTATTGCTTGTCGCCTACATTCGCGCTGCTACCCGGTCGTTTCCTCTCCCTCGCGAATGCTGTCATACTGGTCTTTTTGGCGTCGCTAGGTCCATTTCTGCTCATGGGGCAGCTGCCTCAGTTGCTCAGCCGTCTCTTCCCCTTCACTCGCGGCCTCAACCACGCATACTGGGCGCCCAATGTGTGGGCTTTGGTCACAGCTCTCGACCGGATTCTGCTCAGAGGTGCGCATATGCTTGTGAGGTAACATACCACCTATTCAGCATCAGGCACAGTGATCAGCCGAGGTCAGCTCAGCGGACTTAGCGTGAATGCATCCGGCATTGCTTCAACGTCTAGGGGTCTGGTTGGCGATACTGTATTCGCCGTATTACCGACCGTGAAACCAATTCACACATTCGCAATTACAGTTGCTTTTCAGACGGTACGTGCTGACAGTCAGTAAGCGAGGTGTTCAATGGACTTGGAGCCAATCGATTCGCAGGTCTACATGGGCAAGCTCTGGACGAACACCTCTTATAAGTCCTTTGTCACTGCGTTGACGCTATGTGGCTTCACATCTTATATGTTCGGTTGGCATGTGCATGAGAAGGCCATTCTGCTCGTCCTTGTTCCCCTAAGGTAAGTCGAGCCGTCCCATTCACCCATTGCAGCAACTTATATCTGTGCAGCTTGCTGGCCACGGAAGACAATGCGTACTTCCGAACTTTCACCATCGCCTCCATTGCGGGTATATACTCCCTGTTTCCTTTACTCTTTACACCCGCAGGTAAGTCGTCCCTGTGTACATATCGTGATGCCTGTATACACCTGCCTGCTTCAGAAACTCTCATCAAAGTAATCTACTCTACGCTATGGGCTCTCTTTGTCCTGAAGCCTATTCACCGACAGGTATATCAGTAAGTAGGCCTGGATCCTTGCACTGGCTTGCATTGACACCGCTCTTGCGCTCAGATTTCCGCGCGGTGTTCTGGCAGTCATTGTCGACGTTATGGAGAGGCTCTACCTTGCAGGTTTTCCTCTACTGCACCTGTTGGTCACGTTTTTCCCATTGGTCGCTAGGCGTCGTTCGCAAGCTCTATCGAACCCTGCGGCCGGCGATGTCGAGGGTGGCGCATCCGCGATGGAGTTTCTACCGTTGATGATGACAAGTGTATACTGTGCGGTTGGCTTGGTCTGGGCGTTCATCCGCCTGTCTGTAATCTACATTGGGTGGAAGGACTGATGGGAGTACTACTCGAGTACTTGAGGTTTCCACCCTTTCCCATTTCGATCTGTGGAGCGAGGGCCTCGAAGCCTGAAGCAACAACTGGTGCAAGCAGACCGTTGCGTTACACCAGCACTCCTCGTTCCTTAAAGTCCGCAGGGCTCTTGATGATCACTAGTAGTGCGTCTAAGACAGCTGTGTGTATGGTAAGTAAAACTTAGGAGTGTATGTGGCTAAGACTCCAGGATGGTAGAAGATCTAATCTTATCTCGTCGGCTCGATCAAAATTTTGGTAGGCGCCGAGTGGTCCGGTTAGCGCTTAATACAGGTAGTAAGTGGGCTTGAGCACAGTACTCTCCACCATCCTACGTTTACCCTCTGCGCACGAGTGTGTCCTCAATTGCTCTATCGTACGGAGCTATGGTGAGTGGTAACTCCATAACGTTGTACTACTCTGCTGAGTCTTTACCCAGATTCGTCGGCAAGCTCGCGAAAGGCGACAGTACATCTATGCGAAGTCGTTAGAGGCACAAGAGCGACAGACATACGTCCGGAAGCAGCAGATAAAGGATGCGCTTGCCAGTGGGAAAGCTCTTCCAACGGAGCTGAGGAAGGACGCGAAGGATTTGGGGAAGGACTTAGCTTTCGATGAAGCACAAGCAGGTGCGTTCCTTTACATGCAAACTTTCCCCGCCATCTCCTCACAGCCTCATATAGAACCTTCAACCCACATTGACAATGAATACTCCCGAGCGGGAATCCTGGACCCCAAAATTGTCGTGACTACATCAAGGGACCCCAGCTCGAAACTCCTGCAGTTCGCCAAGGTACATGAGCCTCCCCTCAAGATGTTAGCATATTTTTTCACATATTCCCGCACCTAGGAAATGCGCCTCGTATTCCCGAATTCGCACCGCATCAATCGTGGTAATTACGTCGTCAAAGAGCTTGCAGAAGCGTGTAGAGCAAATGATGTGACGGACCTCATTGTATTGCATGAACATCGCGGTACACCTGGTGCGTATGGCGCTCGGAAGGGTCACTCAATATGCACTAACTGCCGTTGCCATTCATAGACGCCATGATCGTTTCCCACTTCCCTCACGGCCCTACTGTCTACTTTACTCTGCACAATGTGCAATTACGACATGACATCGCGTCTTACAAATCATCTACCGTCTCCGAACAATACCCCCATCTCATCTTCGAGAACTTCTCTTCAAAGCTCGGAGAGCGGATACGCGATGTGCTGAAGTATCTCTTCCCTGTACCCAAGGAAGACAGCAAGCGAGTGATGACATTCGCGAATGAAGATGACTTCATCTCGTTCAGGTATGTCTCTCAACTACAGCAGAATGGCCCCACAATGCTCACATATCGTCGATAGACATCATGTCTTCCTCAAAACAGGCCCTCGCCAGGTGCAGCTCGCCGAAGTAGGGCCTCGATTCGAGATGAAGCGTAGGCAATCATATAGGTGTCGGTCAGTTTCCCATGCTCACGCCGTTTGCCAGCCTACGAGATTCGACAAGGCACCATCGAACAAACGGAGGCGGAACGAGAGTGGGTCCTCGCACACTACTCTCGTACCGCCAAGAAGCGAAGTCTACTCAGCGGACCTGCCCCTCGTCCCTCAGCTGCCGCAGAGACTGACCAAGAGGATGGCCGCAAAAAGCGGGCGCGTCGATAGCTCTGTTGGCATACAGCGATTCTGCCTTTAGCCTGGACCAGCCGGCTCAAGGCGGCGTCTTCCTTCATCTACCTCCTTCCGCTGGTTGTAACATTCCGTTTGTACCATAAGGGCATTTCGCTACTAATTTGCGGCACGGTTTCCTCCATCCTATTCGATAATGAAAGGCAATCCGACCTTTCTATATACGGAATCAACTCAAGTATACACAACGGCTCTTTTGTCATCGACCACCCGCGCCCATGCGGACCTTGCGGCACGCAGACGGTAACCGAAGGTGCTTTCTCTCGTGTGCAAGGAAACACTGGACGTAATTGGCGTTTCCGCCAAAGCTGTTGACAGAATGGCGCGGGCTGCGCCTGCTATGCCTCGTGATTTGCCCCGGCGCTGGAGTTGTCCTTGTACAACTAACGAGGCGAGTCAGACGTTGTGCTTAGCGTTGTCATCGCACTGACCACAGACATACAATGTGCAGTGTGACGGGTTCCTCATGCCATTCCGGATTGTCGGCCCCCAAATCGGCTTGGTTAACAAGGACAAATCCGAGCCTCTCGTAAAACTTCCACGAGTCGCTAGAGACGAGCCACACGTCGCGGCCTTCTGCAGCAGCCTGAAGGTCGGAAGATACGAATTGAACAATGGCCATACAATCGTTCAAGTTAACCGATGGCGTACCATCTCGACCACTGCATTGACGAGAGCAGAGGCATATCCCCGTCCTTGTGCCTCGGGAGCCGTGGCCAGAATCTCGATGCTGTACATGTCTTTGACTTTCTCACCGAATGCCTGCTGGACGATTGAACCTGTCAGTTCGCGCGTCTCCGCCTTCCTCTGAGCAGAGGGACCATTCAGCAAGCGTGTTCTATATCCCTAGCCTTCCACCCACCTTGGTAAGTTCCCGAGTGTTGAACACCTCCCATGCTCTAAAGAAGGCATTATACCAGCCACTGTTCTGGTCGTTGCCTGGTGCACTGCTACACACCGGATCATTATGCAGACCCGGCAGCAAGGGTGATCGCACGAGACTTACTACTGAAGCAAAGACGCGCCGTGGCCTATGGTCACTGTGCGCCTCTGATGCACAGTGTCGAGCAGCGTCAGGGTATGTCTGATCCTCCACCGAGTATCGTAGAATGGTGCAGTGTCGACCGACTGGAACAGACCTTTGAGCATAGTTAACGGACGGTACTACCACCCGGGCCATAACGCACCGAATAGTACCTCATCATGTTGTTGTCAACAAAGGCTCTGTGAATAGTGTCGGCGCCTCTAAATATCTCACCTGCCAAAGTTGAGTACGCTTTAGTGCCAGTCCGACAGGCAGGAATGTGAATAGCTGTCGCCTCGTACGGACCGTAGCTCATCGGCATGATATCTAGGGAAAGGCGCCCAGGATCTGTTTGAGAATCGTCGGACTGGGGCGCATGCTTGCCTCGGCGCAAGAGCGGGGTCTTCTCGAGCTCCTGCATACCATCAGACGCCATATTGGTCCACTGGGAATGAGTGAGGCACCAGGTGGTGGTTGGCTGCCAGGTTCTGGAGGGGTTGTCGAGCCACTATATAATGTTTCTGAGTGTAGCCGACAATCCCCAGTTCCACCTTCCATCTGCATCTGCATCAACATCAAGAGTCACCGGGGCCTCCTGGCAGAGATAGCAGGCGCACATGGTAAGTAGTGGCGATACTGTATGTATATATAACTGGCATATTCTTAGGCTGGACATGTTAAACTTGAGGCAGTACTGCAAGTAGGCTTGCCGACTGTATATATGTACTATGAGTAGCGACCAGGAGAGCGCTCTGGCCCTCTATACATCTATAAGGAGCGCCGTAGCATCATCACACATGCATTATCGCAGAGAATGTACTCACGATTCGGATATGGACAGGATCGCCAGCCCACTTCGGATTATCTTTGCCCAGCACGTCTTCTTCGACAACCGTGTATCCGACCGTCTCGTAGAATGTATACGCCTCGGTCGTGAAGATGTACACCCCGCGACCCTGCGCGTCAGCCTATTCGGAGGCAGGCAGTCAGATCGACGACGCCACGGTCACGGAGGAAGAGCACGCACCAAGGCGTTGGCGAAATGCATGAGTGCGGTGCCGTAGCCGTGCCCCTGCGATTCGGGCGCTGTGACGAGTCCTTGTAGCTCGATCAGGCTATCGACGCGGTCGCCGAACGCAGAGCGCAGCATGTTGGCTACTTTTTCTCGTATCTCAGTCCTGCGCTACGGTGCACGAAGCTCAGACATTGCACGCGTCTCTACTGCAAGTATTGTAGCGTGCCTTGGTCAGCTCTTTCGTGTTCGCTACCTCGAGCAGGGGCTTGATGAACGGTAGGAAGGGTCCTTCACTATCACCTGGTAGACGGCTGATTGGACGCGTGAGCTTGATCGTGTATGACTAACCAGACGGTAATAGCATGAGAATATGAACATGTCCCGTACAGTGTCAGAACGGCCTGTCCGTGGTCAATGGTCCAAGCTCTATGGTGGATGATCTGATCGATATAATTGACGAAGTGGTAGACTCTTCCTCTACATTCGCTCCCTGGAACGGTATCGGCGTCCTGTTCGTGACGACGATGAGCGAACGTACGGGAATGAGCATATGTTTGGCCTACTTACCCGGATGTAGCGACCCATGGGGTCGTTGCGCATCGCATCCCGGGTCGTCTGCACGGCTCTGGGTATCTCGACTTGTCAAAGTGTCCGTCAGCGATTGTGCGGTGACTACTTCTGGGAAACGCCCAGCATGTCTTGAGAGTTGAGACTTACGGTAAGTCAAGCACTCCACGGCAGGTGGTACCCCACTAGTTCTGTTAGGACGATGAGCAGATTTATGGGCTACCATCTGGTAACCAATTGATATCGTGACGGAGATGCGGTGGAGGAGTTCGGGTCGGCGTTTCTAGTTCAATCTGCGTGTTGTCGGGCCCATATATGTAGCCGCCGCGCCGCTGCTACTAGTCTCCCTGCGCGGACGATAAGCGACGCTGCTGCGCTGCGCAGGGCTAGCACGTCAGCTGCCGTACTGTATGACTATGAGATCAGAGGCTAGTGAGAGCATCGTGACATCTCAGAGAGCCCGCAGCGGAAACTAGTGGAAGGGTCATACGAGGGGATATTCCGGGCGCCCCCGACTATCCAGGTACATCTGCATGCAGTCGCTCCTTGCTGGGACGCTGAGCATATCAGAGCCTATCAGAGCCCCGAGAATCTCCGCAATTGCAAAAGCGTTCTCAAGGCCCTATGTACAGCTTCGAAAGAGATGGTACGAGTGCACTAGTACTCCGCTGATTACTTGTGAGTACTTAATAATGCACGTCAGACCGCGTCGAAATGCATGCAGTACTGTGGACCCACCGATTGCGATTTCTCGCCACCAGTACTATGCAAAGTCTGCAGATAGAACTGACTGCGGAGCCTTAACAGCGCCATATCGGCTTGTGCCCCTGCTACTAATACCCCATCCAGCCCAGGTGCGCGCGGCAGATGGTGCGCAGTTGTACATTTAGATACATTGCGATCATCCGCAGTGTTGTTTACATGAGGCCATCACTCGAAGTTGAGCGATCTGTGGAGATCGGCAAAGCCCTCGAAGAACGAGGTGAAGAGGTCGATGGCAGCCTGCACATCCTGCGAGCCAGCGGTCTCGCGGATAGAGTGCATCGAGAGCATCGCACAGCCGACGTCAACTGTGCGCATGCCGATCTTGGAGAGCATGGGTCCGACAGTAGATCCGCAAGGCCTGCAAGCTGGTCGTCAATATATGACGACAAGAGGACAGCCGATGGTTGCTCACATGTCGTTCCGGACTTCGAACTCCTGCACCTTCCCGCCCTTCTTCTCGATGAGCTTCTTGACCACGAAGCTGCCGAGAGCGTCGCTGGCGTAGCGCTGCTTCGCGTTCGTCTTGATGACGATGCCGCCGTTGATGCGCGGCGTGTGGTTATCTTCGTGCTTGCTAGCGTAGTTTGGGTGCACGGCGTGTCCCATGTCTGCGCTGATGAGGAAGGAGCGCGCGACGGACTGCGCGTAGGCGGAGGGTCCCGGGGAGAGGCGCTGAAGCAGGAAGGGGATGAGAGACGATTCGGCGCCGGACGTGGAGACCGAGCCAATCTCTTCGTGGTTGAAGAGGGCAATGCAATTGACATTGCCTTCGAGAACGTTGAATGAAGACGAAGAGGCGAAGGTGGAGATAGCCTCGACGGCCGCGAAGCTATTAGAAATCAGTGCCAGCTCAGAGTGCCTCGATAGACTGCCACATACGAGGAAAACTGATTGTCCATGCGTGGGCTGAAGACGAACTCGTTGTGCAATCCGCCCAATACCGATGGCTGGGCATCGTATAGGTGGCTACACGAACGTCAACTTAGTTGCACATACTAACGCGGGAGGTTCAGACATACAGCTCAAAGTCGTGGATAGTTTCAGGGGCGACAGACAGGTGGTCAGCCAAAAGAGCGAGGAGCGCGGAATGGTGGTTGCCCTGGATGTCCGTGGGGTTCGATGATGTCTGTTCAGCCTTGTTCTCACCTGTGGAGTTCAGCTTCGACTCGAGCAAGCCAAGAATGGGCACAAATTCGGTCTCCGTGTTGAACTTGAAGTTGTCGGCTGCTCCCCTTTCCACTACGTCGGATAGGTGAGGAGCTGCCGAGGACTAAGCAGTGGACAGACCGCTCACGGTGAATGGCAAGAGTGGGTATACGCAATAGCGGCTTGTCGATCTTGACGAGACGGCTGTGGAAGTTACCGCTCTTGTCCGCGATGACCACCCTGCCTGCCAGGGAGAGATCACGATCGAACCAAGTGTGCCAGATGCCGCCGCCGTAGGTCTCGACGCCCACTTGGAGATAGCCCGTCTTGAAGCGCTTAGATATCGGTCTGACCTGCGTACCGAATTATGAGCTTGATAATGGCAGATGTATTCAAAGCCCCAATCGACTCACGCGGAGGTTGGGGCTATCGACGTGGGTGGCGACGATGGAAACACCAGCACCAGGCTGCCACTTCTGAGGTAGCGTGAACGCCAGAAGCGCACTCTGATTGCTGGTATGACATGCCCCGGTTCAGTCGTGTGCAGCACAGATATAAGGCCTGCGCACGAACCGGGTGAGGTAGTATTTGCCACCTGCCTTCAGCGTCTTCTCCCAGTCATCCTGTTCCCGGATCTGTTTGGATGGTGAGATCTCCGAGGGTCCTGATCTGGCCACGGGATGTTTTACCTTCTGGAAGCCAGCCTTCTCCAAGCGCGCGCTGGCCGCCTGTACGGCATGAAACGGAGTAGGTGAAGCATTGACGAAATCCAAGAGCCTGTGAGCGGCCTCTGGGCCTGCTTGCTGCATCATGGTCATGGCACGGAATAAAGAGGACGAGGGCGAGCGCAGAAGTCGACACGCTGGATGGATGCGACGTGCTGGGAGAGAGAAGAAAGGCGTGCAAAGACCGCTCCAGTGTCTGCTGCAGACGGTGGACACTCTGCCAGACGATCGAGTGAGCATCGAGTGACGACCGAGTCTAGCAGCCGTGGGAACTGGCGAAATATTCCCTCTGGCGTTTCCTATTGGCTCCCGTGTCGCGCGCCTCCTCCTTCGCGGTCTTCCTTCCAGCCACCAGCTGCTACCCGTCCTCCTACCCGACAATGGTCCAGAGCTACTTGCGCCACGGGCCCACAGAGGTACGCGCTGTGTCATCCTCTGCTCTATTCACGGCTGATGGGTTGAGCAGGCCTTTGGCATCGTCTGTAGCTCATCTTCCAACTCGACCTACGACGGCAAATTGGCCTATGTCCCAGCACTGGAAGATGTGCTGGTCTGGGATGTCAAGAAGGGCCAAATGGTACGCACCTCCCTTTCTGCAGATGTTTTCCTCAACAACTGACAACACGCGTACAGCTCGCAATGTGGCACGAGACCGGTCACCGTGCGGAGGTCACTGCCATCCTGCGTTCCCCTCAAAGAGACATCTTTGCCGTCGGCTATGCGGACGGTTCAGTTCGCCTTTGGAGTGCATCATCCACCTCGGTCATTGCCACCTTCAATGGGCATAAGAAGGCCGTCACGGCATTGGCATTCGACGAGACCGGAACCAGGTTAGCATCGGGATCGCAGGATACCGACCTCATCCTGTGGGACGTCGTAGGAGAATCCGGACTCTATCGGTACGTCCGAACGCACTTCTACGTCCAGTACCAATAGCTGAACTACTCAAGTCTGCGTGGACATCGCGACCAGATCACTGCTATCCGCTTCTTGCGACCAGCAGCAGAATCGGCTCCCTCGACCTCCACAGGCGCAGCCCCTGGATTCCTCTTGACAGCTTCGAAAGATACCTTCCTCAAGCTCTGGGACCTTCAGACGCAGCACTGCATCCAGACTGTCGTCGCCCATAGGTCTGAAGTATGGACGATGGATCTTAGTCCGGAGCAAGAGCTGGTCTTCACCGGCAGTGGTGAGGGCGAACTCAAGGCATGGAAAATTGACCACGAAGCTCTAGCTCAGGGTTTGAGAGAGACAGAGACAGGAGAGGTGCGTACCAGCTTGCGACACACTTTAAGCCATACCGACGGTTCTCTTCAGGTCACTAGATTCATCTACCCCGCCGCGACGCTTCCGTTGGCCTCTTCTCACCGCGTCTCGCAAATCAGCTTCCATCCGCACCAACCCTACCTTGCTGTCCAGTCCCACGACAAGTCCGTAGAAGTGTTCCGGATCCGTACAGAGGACGAAATCAAGAAGAAACAGGCTCGCAGACGGAGACGCGCCAAGGAGAAGGAACTGGAGAAGAAGGGCAAGAAAAAGGGCGAGGAAGCGGATGGCGACGCCCATATGGACGCTGAATACGACGAGAAAGACGTTGAGCTCGCGGACCTCTTCACGCCGTACCTCATCGTTCGTGCGAGCGGCAAAGTCAGATCGTTTGATTTCGGGGACGAGGAGACTGGTGGCAGAGGCAACACCCAACTGTTCGTGGCATTAGCGAACAATGCGCTGGAGGTGTATGGCATACCCCCGCCTATGAAGAGTAAGGATGCCGCACCTGAGCCGTCACGGCTGTACTCTGTAGATCTCCCGGGTCACAGAACGGATGTTCGGACATTATGCTTAAGCTCCGATGACGCTCTTCTGGCGTCGGCATCGAACGGTCGGTGCCTCTCCCCATCTAGCTAATGCGTTGTCTCATCTCTTCTCAGGTTCGTTGAAGATATGGAACATGAAGACAACCGCATGCATACGTACTATGGACTGCGGTTACGCCATCTGCAGCACTTTCCTTCCCGGCGATCGTCAAGTCGCCGTTGGAACGAAGTCCGGCGAGATCCTCATATACGACATTGCATCATCCTCGCTCGTCGATACCATTCAAGCACATACCGCTACCGTGTGGTCCATCCATGTCCGGCCTGATGAGCAGGGCCTTGTCAGTGGGAGCGCCGACAAGGACGTCAAGTTCTGGGAGTTCGAGCGCAAGCCAGTGAATCGCGAAAATGTGGGTGGGTCTATCCATACGGCGTGACAAGAGACTGACCGTCATATGCAGCCCCGCGGACCTAGCCTGCTCACCCTCGTTCACGTACGAACACTGAAGATGACGGACGACGTGCTGTCGGTACGCTATAGCCCGAACGGCAAACTCCTGGCGGTCGCCCTGCTCGACTCAACCGTCAAGGTCTTTTACCAAGACACGCTCAAGTTCTTCCTCTCGCTCTACGGCCACAAGCTGCCCGTGCTCTCCATGGACATCTCGGGAGACTCGAAGCTTATTGTGACGTGCTCCGCGGACAAGAACGTGAAGATCTGGGGCCTCGATTTCGGCGACTGCCACAAGTCGATTTTCGCGCACGACGAGAGCGTGATGCAGGTCGCGTTCGAGCGGACGGACACGCGCGAGGGCGACACAAAGGCGTCGCACTACTTCTGGACCGTCGGCAAGGACAAGATGGTGAAGTACTGGGACGGTGATAAGGTGAGCATTCCCTACATACTGGCACACCGATGTTTGGGTGCTAACATCTCTTGGGATGCAGTTCGAGAACATCCAAAAGTTGGAGGGCCACCACGGCGAGGTCTGGGCGCTTGCCGTCAGCCACCATGGCAAGTTCGTCGTCACCGGGTCTCACGACAAATCCATTCGCGTCTGGGAAAAGCTCGACGAGCCGGTAAGCCCCAACGTTCCCATTCTCTACAGAGCATACTTCCGCTGACACGGCATATAGCTGTTCCTGGAGGAAGAGCGCGAGCGCGAGCTCGAGGCTCTCTACGAGAGCGGCGTCGCCGATACGCTTAACCGCGCCGACGCACCCATCGGCAGCGGCGCTCCCGGCGTCGATGTGGCAGCTGCGACCGCAGGGGCGGAGACGACCGCCGTGACGAAGCAGACGACGGAGACGCTCATGGCGGGCGAGCGGATCATGGAGGCGCTCGAGCTCGCGGACACGGAGATCGAGACGTTCCGCGAGTACGAGGAGGCCCGCGCAAAGGGCGGGCTCGCGGAGAGCGTCGCGCCGCCCCCGCGGAACCCGGTCCTTGCGGCGTACGACGTCATCCAGAACAATACGTGCTGCAGGTGGTGCAGAAGGTCCCGTCGACGGCTTTGTACGACGCGCTGCTCGTGCTGCCATTCGGCAAGGTCGTGAGCCTCATGCGGTACCTCAACGTATGGGCGCAGAAGGCAAGTGTCTGTGCTCTGTATGGATGGTGTGATATACTGACCGTATGTGCGGTATCGCAGGAGTGGAATATCGTTCTCACCTCGCGCATCATTTTCTTCCTGCTCAGGACCCACCACCACCAGATCGTCGCCAACCGGGTGATGCGTACCGCGCTGATACCTCTGCGGCGTAACTTGCGCGAGGGCTTGCGTCGGCAGAAGGACACAATCGGATACAATCTCGCTGCGCTGTGCTTCATCCAGCGGCAGACCGACGCGAAGCGTACGGCAGAGTTTTATGAGGAGGAAGAGGATCTAACGGAGGAGAAGGTTAGGGAGAAGATTGCAGAGGGCAAGAAGCGCAAACGCGTGAGCATCAAAGCTTGAGGATGAGCGAGCGCAGTAGCATGCGCTGTGCTACCCCATTCTGGAAACCAAAAGTAGTGTATTCTACAATGTCTACAATGTCGTTGTAAGGTACATCATCGCTATCGATACAATGCCAAGCAACGACCAGTCCGTCCATCTGTTCCAGCCAGACAGTTTGTCCGAGTAGAAAATCATCTACAATGTCCATACCCCGGGTGGCTGAAAATGAGTTGTCCTAGACCTTGGGTCCCCAGAGGTTTTCCAACCTGCGAAGGGTTCAGTCCACCTCGTATAATATCAATGTCGTATGGATCGGACTTACCATCCATCCTCCGGATCGGTGGCCTGCCGCATCTGAACAGTAAGCAAGCCCTCCTCCAAGTTGGCCAGGGTGGAGAAGGCAGCTTTGGTAAGATCGACGTGCTTGGAACCCTTGGCGCAGCCTGCACAAGAGTCGACAACGCGAACAAACGCGCACTTCTGAGCCGAGTGGCATACTAAGCGGTATAATAAGCATACAGTGGTCGCACTGGATCACGGAGACTCACGCTCAAGAAACTTGAAGCATTTAGGCTTGGTGGCCCAGCCGTCAAGTGTCAGTGCAGCAGCAAATGAAGCATCCTGAACGATGTGAGCATACGATCGACGTGTGGCTAAACTGTGCAGCTGACCGTCGGATGCCAGTCCGTGTTGTCCCAACAACTGGGGTTGAGCAAGTCGTGTCCAGTATACCTATGTATGGGCAGCGGTACGTAAGCTGCACGATGCACGCAGTACGGAAGACCAACCAGGTTATCGTCACAGGCTCGGGTTTACCAATGCCCTTGATGCTGTTGACGACTTTGCTTAGACCGCCAGATAGGACGCCTCCGGCCGTACTCGCTAGCTTCTTGGTAGTCGCTTTGGTGGCCTTGGCGGAGACCTTGGCTGAAGCCTTCTTGTTCGCTTTTTTGGTAGGCTTCTTGCTTGCCTTAGCCTGAGCCTTAGACTTCTTCGCGCGAGGCTCCAGAACAGAAACACCAGGGTCATCAGAGTCATCTTCTCCATCCTGGTCGGCCATGTCCGAGTCCGAGTCTGCCCGAGAGTACTTATAGAGGAGATCTGTCATGTTGACTGTTTCCCAGCCATCCCTAGGGTTGAACACGTAGCCTTCTCCCAGAGAGTGAGGGGTTGTATACTTGCGCTCGAGAGCCATGCGAGCAGTATCAATCTCAGCAGCAGAGACGCCGATAAGAGTGAGAGACGCAAGAGAGACCGCCAGGATGAGGGCCGTGCCGAGACGGACAAACGTCAGAGGGATTGAGGTAGCCTTCATCGTGTTGAATCTAGAGAGTAAAGACAGGCCTGCCTGATGGCGGGAAGGAGGAATAGCGTAGAGGAGAGGAGTAGACGGTGGTCGAGGAACAAGTTGCGGTCCAACTCGCGCGTCGGCGTCTACTGCTTGTCTTTGGCGAGCAACGCGTCGCGTCACGTTCACGTGCTGGGAACAAGGCACGCCGTCTCCGCGTAATATTAGCACAGGCGCCCAGCTCTGAGCGTTATTCACGGCAAGGCATCCTCGGCGTATTAGATGTGCACTTTCGTCGTCCGCGAAGGCACGAGTCAAGCCTTGACTCTGTTCTGCCACGTCTGTCCCAAGAGAGTCTATTCAGCGAGGTCATCATGGCACCCAACACCCGTCCTAAGTTGAGCGGCACCCAGCTCGTTCATGCAGACGACGAGCTTCATGGCCCGGAGGTAGCACCCTCCCTTTCCGTGTCGACCAGTAGGTGTTTGAAACAGACGAGGGTGCGTATCGACACTCACTTGTGCACCTAGCATTCAGGGCGCCGAACCCTCTTGAGACTGTTAAAGAGGAATTTGACATGTGGAGCCCCAAGAACCACATATACTCACGGTACACGCAAAGCGTGAGCACCCGTGTAGAACGCGTCCTCAGCAAGATCAATGTGAGTGCCATCTTGTTCTCATATATGAACTCGACTAAAGAGTTGCGTTAGGACGGCTACGCCATCACATTTGCTTCAGGCCTGGCAGCCTCCTATGCTGTATGACTCGACGTACCCTATTGACCTTGACACCTCGTTGACCTGCCTCGCTAGGCACTTGTGTATTTCAAGCCCAAACGCATTGCCATCTCTGGCGGGTACTTCGGATGTCATGCCACCATCGAGATCTACAAACGCAGTCGCCAAGCCGATCTGCCGTTGATCAGCATCGACGACGACTTCCAACCGGGCGACCTATGTTGGCTCGAAACACCCCTGAACCCGACCGGAGAGGCTCGGTATGGAGTTTCCCATACGAGATAGGTACACTGCTGATCCGTAGAATGCCATAGTGACATCAAGTACTATGCAGACAAGGTCAGCGACTCAATCGCAGCTGGAGCCCAATCCAAGACCGCCACTGAGTCCCCGCTGTCTTAGATACACGCTGTCGGTGGCCAGCTCCTGGTGGACTCAACCTTTGCACCGCCGCCGATCCAGTATCCTTTTAAGTGGGGTGCGGACCTCGTGATGCACAGCGGTGAGCAGACTTTTGCAAAACCGTCAGCGTCTCTGAGTATTATACTAAAGCAAGGCAGGTACCAAGTATTTTGGTGGCCACTCCGACCTTCTATGTGGTGTTCTAGTTGCTCCCACCCGCGAAAAGTGGGACGAGGTCAGCCATGAAAGAAGCTAACTCATAGTACAAACCCCTTGCTGACGTGCTCCCCCAGCTTGGCCATATCCGGACATTCCTGGGTAATATGATGGGGTCGTTGGAGGCATGGCTTTTACTCCGTTCTCTCCGTACCCTCCACCTTCGTGTTCCACGCCAGTCTGAGAACGCTTACGGCCTCGCGCAGTGGTTGGCCAAGGCGGCAGGAGTACGTTCAGCGACACTGGAAATATTGCATGCGCTTGCTGATGCGTCCCCTGGATTGCAGGGCAAGGCTCATGATGGCATCCCTGCCGGCGTTGTGGAGAAAGTCTGGCACTCGAGTCTGCAGGGCGTTGATGCTCGCGGTTTCGATCCCAGGACTCAGCTTGAAGGCGGCTGGAACGCTACGTTCGCCATCCTCGTGAGTTACCATCCTGGCTCCCTCAGGAAGATGCTCGTGACCGCGCTTTGCAGTTGACGAATAAGGAGTACGCGGCACGACTCCCGCATTCGCTCAAGTACTTCGTCGTAAGTGCTCGAATGGCTTGTTAATCCTTCGGCTTGACATCAATGTGTTTCTCCAGCCTGCGACCAGTCTAGGCGGCGTTGAGTCGCTCATCGAGCAGCGCGTCAACCTGGATACCACTGCGGACCCCAGACTTGTCCGTATCAGCGTGGGCGTAGAGGACTTGGAGGTAAACTCTCTGCTTGGTCGGTGTGTGCGATAGAGACTCACGAAATCACTCAGGACTTGAAGGATGACTTGAGGAGGGCTTTTCAGGAGCTTGCGAGCAAGCTCAAGGCGAAGCTTTAGAGATTGCGTCAGATATGGCCTGTGTTGTGCGTTGGACCTATCGCTGACCATCAGGGGAGTTTAGACCATCACGCGAATAATTCAGTTCGTTGCGATCCCATCCCAGTTGCATTTGCCTAGACATCCTTCTTTCATCTATCCGTGCTGTATCATCCTCAATCAGATCATTCTCGCTTTGTTAGCGGCGCTGGATTGAAGCGCGCCCATGTTGGACGAGCAGTACATGTAGATCCTCATCGTGTGTGATCTACACTCTTTTACCTCTATACAGCCTGAGGAAGGCGACTTTATCCTCCCAACCGAGCCCGACCCTCTTCACGTGCCCAATCTGAGCCATGAGCGCCGCGCAACACTCTGCCAAAGGATCTGGATAACTGCCCCCGGTGAGGAATTCGCTGAGGAGGAAGGAGCCCGAGCTCGGCGATTCGGATGGCGCTAAGAGGCGGATAGAGAGCGTCAGCGGCGCGAGCGAGCTGGCGACTTTGAATATGTGCGGCAGCGGGTTTAGAAAGCTTGAGGGAATCGAGTGTGACAGGCTGGGTGCAAATGCCGTAGGAGGGTCATAGCTACGACGAGGATTAGTGAGCATACAGGCAATTTCCAGTGGGGAGAGCTGTACGTACCGGACGCACATGATGAAGACCTTATACCTCATGACCGGAAGCTTCACGTCTCCGAACACCTCCGCAAACCTGAGCAATGCCCGCCCATTGCTTGTGGTGCATTCCGGGAAGATGACCACAGGCCTGTCCGACTTGCTCCTGATCGCTTCCAGGGTTCCCGGCTTGGCCGTAGTCGAGTCCTCCGGGATGGGCGGCTGGGCGGTCCGAGAGATCATGGACAGCAGCGAGACGCGTTGGAAGCCCACAATGCGGACGCGCGCTGAAGGGGAGCGCGCAGAAGGCGATGATATCGCCGCAGAGCCGGTACCGGTACGGCGGCCGGGTGCTCTGGAGATGGGAGACGAGGTACTTTTGGCAGGCGAAGGAATGTCGAGCGTTTCACAGACGGGGACAACAAAGACAGGATTGAACCTTGAAAATTCCGTCAATGATGCCGGGTATGAGTGAAAGAAAGGGTATCCTTACCGGAATGCAAGCCACAGTATTTCTACCCAAGAAGCCCAATTAGACACGATGAGGTCGCCTGCTTTGGGACTCCACGGTTCTTTCGTAAGGGCCGCCCGACTATTTCACTGTACGGTCAGCCACGGGGAATACATAGTACATTGTGAGCATGTGCACTCACCCGCGCTTTCTCTGGACGACCTGCACTGGAATCCAATACAGGCCCACGAGGAACAGCGCAAGGCGAGACAGGAAAGCAGTCAAAAGATGAGTCACCCCTCTATGCAGCGGCGGTAGTGGTGACTGGTGACTGGTCCGGTCAACCAATCCTATTGAGTTGTCGGATTGAACCACTCACGAGCAGCAGACAGACGCCCTGTACTAGCAAAGCGTATAGTAGCGCGAGTGCAAGAATCAGAAGCGTTCTGACGGCCCCTAGAGCATACGCAATCGGCGCTGTAGCTGTTATGAGCCATTCAGAGCCGGAGGTAGGGATCGGTCGTAAGAAAGGCTGAGCATGCATGTCAGCTTAGAATATGTGCAATAGCGTGTCATGTCCAACGGACCTGGATGCCTGTTCCCGGATCCTGTTCAAGTTCAGCAGATTGGAATTGGAACACAAGTAGAAACATACCCTGAAGGCAGAGAACTTCTCCATGATCACTCACTTGTTCCTTTACTGCTCGTGCGCGAGCTAGGTGTCCGAGCACGTAAACGGTGCAAGCCTCCGAGACCGGCGTCAGTAGTGGGCGCCTCAAGCACGTGGTCACGATAGCTCAATGGACGCTCATGACTGCATCCGCACCCACTTGGACCAGCACCACTGCTAAGATTGTCAGAAACAGCTCTTCTGTGTTCAGTGAGAATCTCACAGCTGCACGTAGCCATCCTCAGGGTCGAGGAACCTTAGACCTTATCTCTGTGAATCCCGGTGGGCCTGACTGCGCATCTTAGGCTCAGGCGCCGACGAATCCACTTCTCAGCCGGCTGTCCACCTCCTGCTTGATACCGTAGCGTTTACGGGTTCTACTTTTCGCTGCAGCGATGGCTTCTAACGACCCAGGTCGTACGACGGTGACCTTCGCGCAGCTGAAGCAGCTTGGTCGAGGTGCTCTGCAGCGCTACAAGAAGCTGAATATGTACTCGAAGGCGAGTTATACGGAGGCGCACAATATTATCGTAGCCTAATTCGTTATGAATCCAGCTATTTCTTTGGGGGACCATCATGCTATACATCTCATTAGCAGCGACCCTCATCTTGATTGGCCCCGACCGCATCGGTCAGACACTCTACAACCTGGCCCAGAAAATCAGTCATTACCCCTTTGGCTGGCTCATTCTCTTCCTGGTCTTCTGTGAGTAATCCCTAAGCACGCTCTGTTGGTTTGCTCACCTTGACTCGCAGTCATCATATCGTTTCCTCCGTGCGTTGGGCACACGACACTCATCACGTTATGCGGGTATGCGTACGGCATGAAGGGCTTTCCCATCGCCGCGGCAGGATCCCTCTTCGGCTCTGCCTTCACCTTCGTGGTTTTGCGCCTCTTATTCAATCGGAGATTGCGCAGGTGGTCTGAATCAAACGAGAAATGGCAGGCATTGGAGACCGTTATAGTATGTCTATTCCCTTGCGACTGGGTTTTCCTAAATCGCCAACATCCATCCATAGGCTACGAAGGGATTACCTTTGATAGTGCTCATTAGAGCCTCGCCTTTTCCCCCTTGGGTGTATTCTAACACCCTCTTCGCTGTGGGTAGAGTCCATGTGGTATCTGGTGCCTGCACTTACGCTGCGTCCGTAGTCGATCCAATCTGTCGCTCTTTGGCAGTTCTTCTTGGCTACATTTGTCGTATTTCCCAAGATCGCTATATTCGTCTTCGTCGGTTCACGTCTAGCATCTCTTTCCGACGGCGAGCAACGATCACACATGGACACAAGTAAGTCCAATATAGCGCTTTCAGTGATTCCGATTTCTTACGCATCTACAGCTACGAAGATCCTAAACATATCCATCTCCATCGGCGGCGTGTTGGTTGCAGCCTTTGCCAGCTGGTTAGTCCCCGAGCGATCAACTTGCAACTGTGCCGATCTCACGTGCTCCATGATAATCAGGATTATTTATCGTGCCATGCGGCAGGAGATCCTTCATTTGGATGGTGTGCCGCCCGAAGTGGACGAGCTCGCCGCGGAAGCCATAGAAGAGGCGGAAGAGGGTGCGCCGCTCCTTGGTCCTCATCGCCAGAACGTGGACAGGTACGATCGTTCTTCTGCTTGAGGTCTGCCCTGTTGTAACATTAGTGATATACGGCGTATCTGTGGGTATATACAGTCTGGTAGATATATAGTCGTGGTAGTCCCTGGGACAATGGCTCTAGTCATGGAACCCTGGAGTGCAATCTATATAGACAACGATATCGCGAAACACTACAGCACGCAAAGGCGACGCTTAATAATAGTGCAGGAAGAGTAGGGACAAGCTGGCGCCGATGAGGAAAATGAGGATCCACTTCCGTCCATCTCGAGCCCTTCGTCGCGCTTCCCTCAATTGCTCATTGCCTTTCTCCACCATAGAGGCCGTCGCGATGGCGTCCTCGTATAGCTGTTCCGTCTGCTCCGTCTGCTTCGTGAGATGCGCCACGAGTTCCATCTGCAAAGCGCTGATTTCCACAAGTCGCGATTCCGCCTGCTGGACGGAGGCGAGCGTATTCTGGACCGACTGCAGGATATTCGCGTTTTCCTCCTCAAACTGTTGAATCTGCGAAGCCGAGAGCTCAAGTTCTTCCTCGTCCGTCTCCGACATCCAGTCGTCGCGAGCCGCCGATATCGAGGGCTTAATGGTCGAGGAGGAATGGGAAGGATCCAAGCTCGAAGACGGCCCGCCAATACTAGCAGCAAAGCTGGATGCAAAGTTGGATGCCCCACCAAGCCAGCTCCCACTCGCGGTCGATTCTGCCGGAGAAGGGGGCGCCTCGCTCGCCCCCAGGAACATGGCCTCCCGCGCCGCGCCTGACCCGAGCGTACGCGACCGTTCGAGTTGTCTCTTCATGCGTTCCTCTTGCATGTCACGCAGGAACTGTCCTGTTTCTGCCAAGCGTCGGCTGAGGTACCAGGTGATGCCGGAATGGTGCGCTGCGACAAAGTCCGAGGTCGCGGTGGAGTCGTCTTGCCGGAGCCGAGCGGGAAGTAATCGAGTAAGTGGGTTTCGTTGACTGACAGCGAGCTCTGCTCGCCCTTCGGTTATAAGATAAGCATACCATCATAAACAGAGGACTCCCGAGTATGGAGACTTACTCTTCTCTAGCTCTTCCAGCTGTGCGACACGGTCGTTACATCGCGACAAAATGACCCGTGCTTGCAGATCAATCTGGTCTCGTTCTTCATTGGTCAGATTGCGCAGTTCACTCCATGGCTGGTTCTCTCCGGAGATATCTATGGTGCGATTTGTAGGGCGCAACATTAGCGGACTGCGAGAGTCCACGTTCAAATAAGCCTTCCGCACGGCGACCAGCATGCGGGCCAGGGTATTGATGTGATTGAGCTGCTCATCCGCGACGCATGTAAGGTACAGCTGCGGCACACATTCTGCCAATGTCGACTCACGACCGCGTATGCCTCCTTGACATACTCCTTGTTCAATGCCTCCAGTCTCTCGCTTTCCGGGGTTGAGCGCTTGGATGTGCGCGAGAGCTTGCGCCGTTTGGCTTCCGGGACCGCTTTCTTCTTCTCTCGCACGAGCTCGCGAAACTCTGAGATTCTAGGGACAGCTGGCATTTTCGTGTGCGTCAAGAAGAGTCTATAAGGACAAAGCTGGACGTGGTAGTGCGCTCGGCGTGGGGCAGAAACGGTTGTGTACCGTTGACGCTGACCGTGACCGGTACACGATCCCTGATCCCGATCGGCGGGACACGTGGGCAGCCTGCGACCGAGTACAAAAGCTCCAGGCGCCGTCGTTGTTCTTCAGCAAATGCAACCACAAGGATGCCCTACGCCTCGCCGAGACGATCCTACCACGGACGAGGCCTATCTGCTGTGGGAGAGCAAGCTGTCCTTGTTTGAGGCGACTGGCGTGGTCTTCACCGCCGCTTGCCATAGTTTGCGACGTACATTCTCTCTCTTTGGGGATATTGTCTGCCTTTGGCTTGATGTCCGATCCCCATATTCATAGTTTAACGTTCATGATCGAATAACACAACGTCATCTAGCCCCAAGATGAGTTTTCACTCGCTCGATTCCACGTTTGAAGGACTGCGACCTCAACTCAGCTCGGGCAGCGAGGTGGAAGTTGGCGCGTATTCGTGCCTTGCGCACGATCTGTGCTGTTCCCTCTTTCCATGCGCATCGCGGGGAGCTGCTATCGCCGCGGGTCATTGTCGCTCTGCACTTCCTCGCGAATATGAAATTGCAAGCACTGTAATGATATCCCTTGCAGTGTTGTAGGACTTCCTCATCGCGCGTAATATCAGAGGTTGCGATCTACGCCCCTCAGGTACTCTATGAAATGCTTCATGAAATTCCTCGATGCGGTACACTTGCATGACTTGTGAGAAAACGAGGTCGCGCGAGAGCTGGGGGAGGAAAGAACGGTCGCGTTTGTACCGTGCAAACGCGTGAGGACTACTCGACGCGTGCGGGCAGTTAAGTACGTACATGAGTGGCGCGTAACTAGGTAAACACAAGACGTTCGACATACAATAAAATCTAAAAACAGAAGAAAACGCGCGCACGCGCTCGCTCGTCCGGACTCAGAACACAAGAATTCCAACATGACTATTCTACTCAATGCCACGTGTGTGCATATGCGTTCTCACTGAGGTCGCATGCTCTGTTCCGTGGCGGTTACCTGTGAGTAGCTACTAGAGTAGTACCTCACGGAAGTGCCGAAGTTCCGGGCGCTATGGTCCGTCGGTGGAAGAGTTGCATCTACTCTACCCATGCCGATCGCTAACTCGCATGTAGTCCTTTTTGACAGGCCTGCAGACAGATCCCGGGGCTTGAGCAGGTGCGAGAAGCCACCGCACTTTACATCCCCGCCCCACGGTTTGCAGCGCCAGCCAGCTGGTCGGGTCAGAAGTTCGCCTGCTTCCCCATTGGCACCAGGTCCAACCCAAGTGCGACGCTGTCGCATTCACCGATGCGGGTTCCTGACAGGTCTATTGACGTGTAGGCATGCTCTTCCGCGGTTGTTTCCCCTGTGGGGTCGATACTGATTGCTTTCTATACAAAGCAGCTGCCGTTTCTACAGATCTGCGACGATCTGGTATCATCTGTGACTCCAGCAAATTCCGAGGTAGCGAACCAAAGCTGTAGCCAGCTTCATAGCGCCCCTAGGCCCCATGCTCGAGCACGCTACCGCACCTATGGCTGAGGACAATGACTCACGCGAACTCCATGCGCAAAGTCCAGTGTAAAGGTCGAAATGGGCATTCGCGTGTAGGAGTCGACTTTGTACACTGGGTAACTGGCCGGCCATGTGATATAATGAGCAATCCGGTATACTCCTCACATCCTTGATATTCATCGCAAGGAATGGTTAAAACGGGTGATAGTGTTGACGTCTACACTTGGATGATGTAATGCCACGACAGAATTCGCGGTCCCAGGACCTGACATATGCATTGAAGTTGCGGTACTATAGTAAGTTAGCCCTGTGGTGATCAGAACTTGGCGAAGCTGCAAACTGCAAAACGGGCTCAAACACAAGCAAACAATACTGGAGTGGTCCGTGCGTGGATTTGGCAGTATATAAGCCGTACTGGAACACCCAGGCACCTCATACTTACCTTGATGGCACGAGCCCCTTCATGTACCGTGGTTCGTGGGCCGTGGGGGCCTCTCATAGCACGGCGACCATGTCCTCAGGGGGACCCTGCGGTTTGTATGGGCTTCGGCTCATGCACCGTCTAAATATTTCCCTGTCCCGCTTCGGCCCTCGGGCTGGGCGGGCCATTTTTTTTTTTGGCTCTTGCGTCTCTCTAACCCTAACCCTATTATACCTCATAGCTATTGTACCGCATAACACTGTCATTACTTTAACTACACGACAGTAATTATGTTTCATGATGATTCTCTAACAATGTAACTTATTGTTTGTTACACATGAATAGTTCTGTTAGTTGTTGATTGAAGTCTCGGCATCTTCAATTGATCACCACCGACAACGGGCTCGGTATATGTATCACGACCTCATCAACGCATCGATAGACCGGCATGAAGGTAGCATAGAATTCAGCGTGTAGGACGCCAAAGGGAAGTCAAAAAAATAGACGGTTCATGATGATAGCGTCACATTGCAGCACAACCAACCGAGGATATTTTTCAACTGAGCAACTGAGCATTCCACAACGGGCCACCAGTGATGCATGATATGAAGGGGTAACAAATACAGATATGATACACAACACGTCCGAGCCCTACATACCGAGGCCCTTGTCACCGAATTGCCTCCAGGGTCTCCATTGAGGTGACGCTGTTGCCACGAATGACCTAGGTAAAGGAAATAAAGACGCGTTAGCGAAAGGCGACAGGACAAGGAAGCAGAGTATGACTCACCACCGTGCCGATGGGATGCTTTTGTGCGGGATTGGTCTCCTCGAGGGCATCATCGATAACAAGGTTCAAAAAGAGGTCGTATCCACGCAGGGTCCCGCTGACTTTGCGACCTCCCTGGAGGTGAACGAAGAGCTTCTTGTCCATGAACTATGGAGTTGATTGAAACAAACGCGGTCAGTCTCACGCACCAAATACTGCACAATGAGCACGCACCTTTTTGAGCTCGGGCTGGGACGCTTTGGACATGGTGGCGAGGCGAGAAGGGGGACGTGATGGTGAGGACGAGCAGAGGACGAGAGCGCGCAAGATCAGCGCGGACTCACGCGCCACGTGGGATCGTCCGTATGCGGAACGAGACGTACCCGCGCAGGAACGAGCGGCCTGCGTGCCACGGCCCCTTTGGCTTTCGGTTCGGTCGTCCAACACGCCTCCCAGTCTTCT
Organism: Trametes cinnabarina; assembly: GCA_000765035.1. Classification (NCBI taxonomy): domain Eukaryota; kingdom Fungi; phylum Basidiomycota; class Agaricomycetes; order Polyporales; family Polyporaceae; genus Trametes; species Trametes cinnabarina. Next base: position 113,287 of record CCBP010000024.1, read on the forward strand.
CCTTCTCGCCCTCATCTCCCTCACGCCACCGTTCACGGCCCCGTCCATATTGTTTGAATCTACACGACATATCACGACTGCTGCTATCCACGACATTTGCATCGCACACCCTGCGTTCTTTTGCCATCATCAATATCGCTCCCGTGGGTCAATATCTATCCCCCATGTCTGTCATTGCTGAAATTGACCCTGGCCTGTCCGTAGGCACCAACCACCTGCACAGACTAATATCTTGACTGGATGGCTTCTGCTGCCTCGCCGTCGACTCCTACTGGAGGAGTTCATACCTCAATGTGGGCTAGTCAGCCTCCTGCCAGGAACGGTTGGGGTCGCAGCGGCGAATCAGGTTCCCCGTTCCGGGGTTCGTCTCGTGGGCGCCCTGGTAGAGGAACGGGAGGTCGTGGAGGTCGTGGAGGGCGCGGCGGAGGTCGAGATGGCGGGCCCAACTCACTACGTCCGGACGAGAAAGCCTCCAAGCAACATGTCGACCAGTCGAAAGATCAGAACAAGAAGGGCGCCTCTGCGTTGACCTCGACCTCCTCCGCTACATCGACCAGTGATATTTCTCCTTCTCTGCCTCCGAAACCGCCAACGCGACCGCCCAAGGAGCCGAGACAACCTATCAGGAAGCCGTCGGACAGCAAACAGCCCCGCAAGCTTCCCCCGATCGTAGTCAACTCTCCTCCCGCTACCTCCGATACCTGCCCGCCTTCTGCTACGACCCCGACCCGTTCTCGCCGTAAAAGGTCTCAAAACAAAGGGAGCTCTTCATCCATCACATCGAAGAAATCCCCTTCTAGCGAGTCGAGTTCCAGCTTCCAGCGGGTGGAGAAGTCCCCGGTGGTCATAAAGGATCTTCCTCCTCACCTCGCACCACCCCCGCCGCCGGAGATCCCTTCTTTCGATATCAAACACAATATCGATGCTCTTGTTGAACGAGTCAGAGCGGTCGCCATGGATCGACCTCATACCCCTGGAAGCCATATCGACTGGGCTGGCGATGATGATGACAGTCTGCCGGATCTGGATGATTGGGGTGTCACTACTGTTAACGACAAGAGCAGTGCGACTCTGTCTGCGCAGGCTGACCTCATTTCACCCATCCTCGTGGACGCGCTGAAGCCGCTCCCGAATTTGGAGTTTGGCTCTCCGCAAGCGGGGGCGAGGGATGCGGTTGATGCTGAGAAGGCTAGTCCGGCCCAACAGCCAATCCCCTCGCCCTATGACCCCTTGAAGGCGGAGGACTCCGACCATACCCCCCGAGGGGCGCCGGTGCCCCCACAAGCCAAGAAAGAGGTGAACGAGCAGACGGAAGGTGCTACGAGTGGAGGTGGTCCCGGCCAAAAGAAGGCGGATGCGCCATCCAATGACCGCGAAGACAAGAGCGAGGGAGCGCCAAGGTCTCCCGAGAAGCCTATCGTTCCCATGCATCCGTCTCTTCCACCCAAACGGGAGACCGTGACAGCTGATGTCCCCAAGCGCGGATCTAGACGGCTCTCTATCCCAGCCGTCAAGCCAACTGAACCCGCGCCATTGGAGGGGTCCGCAAAGAGCAGCACATTCGCATCCACAGATGCGCCGAAGCTCGCTCAAATGAACGAGCCGTCCAAAGACTCATTTCCGGAGCGCGAGGGCCTCGCAGCTTCTATGCACGCGCCGAAGTCCTCCGCATCCTCCGCCCCCAGCCACATCACCACCCACTCGACTCCTTCCTTCCAGCTGACACACGGTCGCGCGCACACCATTGGTCGTCCCAGCGGTGTCAGAGTGCCGTTCGGTCACTCAAACGGCCCCAACCCCGATGGGCAGTATCCGGAGCACGAGCGCGGGTCGCACAGGGACCGCATCAACCATGCGCGAACGCACTCTTCGCCGCCGACGGGCCCGGGAACGTCCACGGCGCGTGCACGCGGACCCCATGCTCGACCCATCATCACGAGCAGCGCACTCTCGCAGCTGGCGCGCAGCTTGGGTGGCACTCCGCCGCCAAAGCGTGAAGTTGCTGCTGCCGCGAAGGAGTAGACGCTCTGCTTGACTATCTTTGGATGCCCTTTTTGTACAACTATACTCGCCAGTGCTCTGGTCTGCGCTCTCCTCGAATGCTTCCCCTGGTTTGGTTTGATACCCAGCTCAGTGCCTACATCTTTTCGTGATCCCACCTTCTACTTGCCTTTGCTTCACCTTGCCATTCCTTCATCACAACAAACCCTCCGTACTCGCCATGCTTGTATACGATATATTTGCTGCGTACCCTTCAGGACAATAATCTCCATGCTGGATCTTTCAGGTGATAGTGTGCTAGTAGTGGCCTTCTGGCGTCTCAATGAATTGTTGCCTATGAAACTCTGCTTAGTCGTGGCTGGTTGTGTTGTTGCAGTGAAAGTTATGGGTGTGTGTATTACCCAGAGCTGAAGTAAGACAGCTCGAGCCCTATCGACTTGATGGGCTTCGAGCGATTGGACAAATTTGACACAACGCCTAGACTAACTAGGACATTCCGCAAACGACCCTCCCACAGGAGAGAAATGTCCTGGAGGCAAGTTCATGAATGACGCTTGACGGTAACTGACATGGTCGCGAACTCACCGTGGTTGTTGACACCTTCGCCTTCACCACGCCCTGAACCTCGTCAGCGAGGTCCGAGAGGGTGGGCAACGAATCATCTTTTGTGGGCGATGGCGACGCGCGCACTTTCCCGCGCCGCTGCCACCATTCCGCGCCTATTGACCACTCGCTCTCGTAGCTGTAGACGTTGAAATCGAAGCGGGACGCTAATGAGAGGTCGCGGGAAACTCGCGCAGTGTACGCGCCTGATATGTGCCCAAGCATGGGATTGAAGAGCGCGGTGATGGTGGTGGGTGGTTGGGAGGGAGGTCCGCGCGGCGTTTGGACGGCGGGAGTTGTAGAGGACGAAGGGACCTGGAAGGACGGTGGCGTGGCGTCGGGTACAGTGGTGAAACGTATGCCGGTAGAAACTGAGAGGTACGGATATTAGCTTGCTCCTCAGGCCTGAGTGCCAACCACATAGGCTCAAGGACTAACCTCCTGCGCTTTTCTCCTTTGCACTGAAGTAGAATTCGCCGCCGATGGATATGCGACCCTTGAGGCCGCCTTCCATCGCCTCCTCCTCGTCTACCCGCTTCAGCCCTGATCTTCTGCCAGTAGGTGCGTGCCCTGCCTTCTCGCCATCGTTCTGGGATGACTCGGCAGGAGAGCCTATTCTGCCGAAGTTATAGAGGGAACGGATTCCCCACATGCCATCCTCCGCACTCCAGGTGTACTCGGTGCACCATTTTCCCGTGTCCTGCTGCAAGCTGAACATGATGTTGCTGGAGGGTCCGTGTCCTCTTGACTTCTCAGAGGATATCGGTGCACGGGGATCTGAGATGGCGGCGACCATGCCTTGGAGGGTAGGCGTTATACGCGTCGAGTACAGTGCGTCAAGACGACCGGTCGGTATGTATATGCGACCGTAGAGCAAGTAATCTGCCTCACTCAAGTGAGCGAGCGCAGGCGTGTAGCATAGCACTTCAGTATACTTACCGCGTGTGTCAACACGATCGCCGCCTAACCATTCCTCCTCCTTTCCCTCAGGTTTTCTTGGCTGATCGAAAACCTTGAAGCGATCCACCATGTCCTTGAAGCGCACATCCCCAGAGCCCTTCACGTCCAGGTTACAGCTCGTGAAGATGTATCCAACGGAACCATTCAGTGATGGCAACGCGTTCATAGAGTACGTGGTTTTGAACAGGGAGTTGGGGGACTTGGATATCGAGAAATGAAGCCCCCTTGGGACGCTGAAGTCGAGAAGAGCTGTTATGTGATTGAGGCCAAGTTCTACGCGAAGGATTGCGAGATGTACGGACCATTGGAAGAGCGCGTTAAGTTAGCGTATAAGTTGTCTTCGTTCCAGCCGGTCTGCTTGTAGTAGCTGCGGAGAACGTAGGACGCAAAGGGATGCATGGCGGGCAGCTGCAGTGCGGGGAAACCAGTCGGCCAGCGACTCTTTGGATTGTGGGCGTCAGACGCAGAGCAGGTCAGCACGAGAAGCGCCCAGGACCGGTCTATGGGCGTCTGCGAACCTGCCTATGACATCGGTAACGGTTCGCCGGTCCGGCCCCAAGTCTACCGCAGTGCACCCCGGTCCCCATTTTGGGCGCGCCTCGACTGCTCGCCGAACTTTCTCAGTGTTTCTGGGCACAGTCCTCCCCGTTCCTACAAAGTCCTCTCATCCTCTGACCAAGGCACGTTCGTATCACCATCGTTCTCGCTCTCCTCACGGAGCAATGGACTTAGACGAATTCGACACTCCCGTCGAACAACTCGCTCACGAAATTGAGCCTTCTCTGAGCGCACATGGTCCGAAAGATGCAGTCGCATACGTCGACACAGAATGGTACACCCTCGTCAACAGGCGGGGTCGCTGGATGGACCTCATCGGAGACTACGCGGGTAGCGAACCGTTCGTTATAGATGGTGGGTCAATGACCAGGTTCACAATCGGCAGATTCCCAGTATTGATCTCACTTTCAGGCGAGGCGCTCGTCCAGTTCGTCCTTGATGACCCTCTACTGGCTCTGGGACAGAAGAACGGTATGCGGACAATCTTCCGGAGGCGTATCTCGGACTGAACAGGGTATCAGACCTCAGTTTCCAGATAGTGCATGCGATATACTCTCTCGAGCGAGTATTGCATGAGATCTCAAGGCGGTCATCTTCCTTTGACGTGGTGTTCTGGCATGGTGCGCTTTCAGTTGATTCCACGATCATCCTTGCTGAATTTCTTGTGTAGATAGGCGCTACATGACCCTGCTCTATGGCGATGATGAATACGTCTCCTCATCCCGTTCACTAGCACGGACGATCTTATTCAATCACTTGTCATCGCTCGATGTTGCCGTATATACCTTCCTCGATACATCAGACCCTGCATGGATCTCGTATCAAAGGCATAAAAAGGTGCGCATGTCTTGCATTTCATGGTCCACGTGATTCATTGACGAGCTCGCCTTCAGCCAATGTTCGTGATGACCAATGATGGCGGCGTCGTTGAGGAATCATCTTCTACTGCCCACGCGGAGCGAGTTCTTCTACAACGCATCTTTATCTATAGTCTCCTCACCCAAGGAGTATCCGTGACATTATTGAAAGGGGCTGAGTACCGGGATTCGAAGGTTGGTGAATTCACACCGCGGGATTGTGCTGCATGACTTATCCTTCGCAGATCCTATCATTCATTTACGAGCAGCGAGTAGATGCTGATCCGAAGAGCCGATTCCGCGAGGACTTCTGGAAAGCCATCCAGAACGCCTCAAAGGCACTCGAGGCAGTAGAGAGCAGCGTTCGTGCTGGTTTTTCTGTGTATCCCTTGAAGGTGCACGAGCCTTTGTCTGCCCGCGACCTTGCTACCCAACTAGCTCGGGATTTATCACAGTCCAGTGCATCGCAGTCCGAATTTTTTCCCGAAGTCCTTCAGCTCTTCATCGCCCACATCTTCTACGTTCCTCACCTTGGCTTGAAGGACCGCGCTTTACCACCTATCCGCCTCCCTTCTGCTCTTGTCGACCACGTGGCCCGCTCCATACTGCCTCGCATATTCCTCTCCCTGGAGAAGGGGGCATCGCCTGTTACCGTCGATGGCCGTGTGTTCGCGTATCTGTTGGACTACATCCTCCGAACGGAGAACGCCTCCTTAGCGGGTCTGCTCGGTTCAGAAATTGCGTCTCAAGTTGAGACTTTATGGCGGGAGTGCAACCTCAGGGACCCCGACTTCTCCGCTCTCCGCTCCCGTTTCCCTCCCACTGCTGTGACCCAGGAGAACGGTGTGCAAGAAGACAGACGCTTGAGCCTGCTTCCTTTCCACCACCCGCTCTTCGACCAAGAACTCGTTCCCGTACGCATCGATGCTGAAGAGACAAGCGATGACGAGGATGAAGACCCGTCACATCTCGAATTCAATACGCTCTTCAGCGACACGCAACACTGGCACAACCACAAACGAGCGATTCTTCCCGCGCACCTGGGCGGCGAGGATTCCCGCGGGCCAATGAACGAGTGGCAGAGGAAGCGTCAATTGCGCAGCGAACAGCGCTTCATGTCGAAGTTGCAGTGGCAGGCAGAGACCCTCACAGGAGCGTATGGTACGCCGCTGCAGCAAATGGTCATCCCGAGCGCAGCGGTGGCGCGGAAATCCAAGGCGTCTACAGCGCCCAACGCGAAGGCTGAGGTATGCGATGATCACGGGAACAAGGGAAAACCGTAGCTGATAATTCGCAGGACGTTTCCAAGGCTCAGAAAGGAGGTCCTAAAGGGAAGGGGAAGAAGGAGACCTTATCCTCAGCGGAGAAAATTCGCCTTGCCAACTTAACCAAGAAGCAAGCAAAAGAGGACGAGTCTAACGTCCACTGGTGGAAGGAGCAGCTCGAGTCCATCGA
>CCBP010000024.1:119764-144404 GCA_000765035.1 Trametes cinnabarina
CTATACCGACTTCACCTCGAGTTCTCGCGTTGGATCGAAGAACCCAACCATGACAGCGCGGAGGCACGCGACCGTTACACTGTCTCGATCATGTGTAAGGTCAAGGACCTCTTCGAATCGAAGGAACTGTTCCCGACTGCGGTGAGGAAACTCGCGGAAAGTCTCGCTGCCATTGGTTTGGAGGAGTACATCGACCCTCTCGCCGAGGCCGCGACCGTGTCCAAAGACGATCGCCAGCTTCACTTCGACTTCGTGAAGATTGTGAAGTCGAAGTCCGGCCATGCTGTGCACAAATGGATGCGCATCACCGAGGATCCTGTCGTTTGGCAACTACGCTTGTTCGGCGAGTATATGGATCGCAGCATGGATAGTCAGCCAGACCCGCGTGTCGCATTCAAACCCGATGCTTGGCAGCGCAAGGTCCTGGACTGTTTGGATCGCAACGAGTCTGTTCTGGTGGCCGGTAAGCGATCAAATTTGCTGATGAGGACCAAGCCAAGGGCTGACTGTGCACTTCAGCTCCTACTAGTGCGGGAAAGACCTTCATCTCGTATTATGCGATGGAGAAGCTGCTTCGCTCCTCAGACGATGACATTCTCGTTTACGTCGCGCCCACCAAGGCGCTCGTCAGTCAGATCGCTGCGGAGGTGTACGCTCGCTTCAGGAAGGAACTGAACGGCAGTACGTATGCCGATTCTTCATACCGAATCATGCCCCTGAATGGCCACCACACTTGTTCACAGAGGCCTGTTGGGCTATTCACACACGCGACTACCGCGTACACAACCCACAGAACTGCCAGATCCTCGTTACTGTCCCGGAGATGTTGGCTACGATGCTGCTCTCACCACCTCTGGCGAAGACATGGACCCCCAGGATTAAGCGGTGAGCACTAGTGGTCACTAGTCCATCATGGATCTTCATCTAAACCTCGTCCAGCATCATCCTCGATGAGATCCATACCATTGGTCAGCAGGAAGGTGGTGCGGTCTGGGAGCAGATCATTCTGCTAGCTCCTTGCCCTCTGATGTAAGGATGTCCTTGCGGAAGCCACATCAGTGTCAAGAGTACTGACTATAAATACAGCGGCCTTTCTGCGACCATCGGAGAGCCCGAGAAGTTCAACGCATGGCTTGCATCGGTTCAAGAAGCGCATGGCTTCAAACACACCTTCATCCACCACCCTCACCGATACTCGCATCTTCGCAAGTACACATACCTCCTTCAGCCCGACGACAAGCCTGCGCCCTTCAATGGGCTTCCTGACTATCGCAAGACGGAGCGGATGCGCTTCATCCACCCGATATCTATGCTATCCTTCGGTGCACGTTCGCTCCCCCCCGATTTCTCGCTAGAGGCTGCGGATTGTTTATCTCTCTTCCGTGCGTTTGAGGCCTACTCCGACAAGCTTGGATTCGACATCAACGATCTGGATCCGAAGAGGTTTTTCGCGGAGTCGAAGGGAACACTGCTTAAGCAGAAGGATATCCTGCGCTACGAAGCAGCATTGAAGAAACGAGTCTCGGAGATGATGGAATCGGCGGATCCTCAGGATCCCAACACTGTCATAAGCGGGCTTATCAAAAAGGTGTCCGACCCGCTCGTCGAGAAGGCAGATCAGAGGTATATCCCAACCAGGGAAGAGTTCTACACGAACCTTATTACCCTGGTTTCTGACCTTCACGCTAATGGAGACTTGGTAAGTCAGCATCTATGCCACTAATGTCTCACATGTTATCACGTCTTCACGACGCTGACATTTTCTCAGCCTGCGCTCCTATTCACTTTCGACCGGACCATCTGCGAGAGGATGGCTCAGAATATATTGGACGTACTCGAGAAGGCAGAGGCTAAGTGGCGCGAAACGAACTCTGAGTGGAAACGCAAGGTCAAGCAATGGGAGCTGTGGGTCTCGAAGGCCAAGGAGCGCGAACGTCAGGCAGAGCGTCTCAAGAAGGTCAAGAAGGAGGACGAACACCCCTCAACGGCTCCAGAGGCGGAGAGCAGTTGGGAAGCGTCGTTCGACCCCGAGGATCCCTCTCCGCAGTTCTCGTTCGCGGGCACCTCTCCTGCATTCACGAAGTCCGACCTTGATGAGGAGGTTCAAGCCCTCGCTCGATGGAGCTCCGCGCCAGAGTGGGCCCTCAAGGCGCTGCGCAGGGGTATCGGCGTGCATCACTCCGGTATGAACAAGCATTACCGGACGCTCGTCGAGAGGTGAGCCCATACTAGGAATAATTGAAGTAGTCGGTCTTACTTACATGTGCCTAGTTTGTACCGGTCAGGCTTTTTGCGTGTCGTGATCGCGACTGGTATGTACAATCGGTGCCTATGAGAAGACGACAAGACTAGGTGCTCATGATCGCTTTCCAGGGACGCTGGCTCTTGGTATCAACGCGCCTACTAAGACCTCAGTGTTTTGTGGCGACTCGCCCTATCTCACCGCTCTCATGGTATGTCTTCTACAGGATCCCGGAAAGTGACATTGCTTGCTCATACGTAATGTCTGTAGTACCGTCAATGCGCTGGTCGTGGTAAGCATGCCTGATGACGGTAATTAAGACTGCCTGAAGCTCACGAGCTCTATCGTATAGCTGGCCGCAGAGGATTCGATCTACTGGGTAAGGTCGTGTTCTACGGCTTGCCGATGGACAGATGTCAGCGTCTTGTCCTGTCGAAATTGCCATCACTTGGTGGCAACTTCCCTCTGACTTCGACCATGGTGCTCCGGCTCTTCAACCTCCTCCAGGGCTCGAACAATGCGCCGGTCGCGCAAGACGCCATTAGGAGCATGCTCCGCCTGCCTCATATCAGCTTCGTCTCCGAAGTCGGCCGCGAGCAGCTCTTGCATCATATACGTTTCAGCATCGATTACCTTCGCCGGTCGGGCCTGCTTGATGAGGAGGGGAATCCTATCAACCTCTTTGGCGTCGCAGCACATCTCTACTATACCGAACCGAGCAACCTGGCCCTTGTCGCCCTACTCCGCCATGGCGTCCTCCACCGCGTCTGCAACCAAAGTAACCTGGTCACGGCCAAGCGCGAACTTCTCCTGCTCTTGTGCCATTTGTTCGGCCGACGCTACCTCCCGAAGGCCTATGCTTCCGCGACCTACCTCAAGTCAGTCACAAGGAAATCGCCCTCAATAGTAGTCCTCCCTCCTTTGCCAGACGATGCTCGCAAGGTGCTACTTGAACATGATGAACACATCAAGCGCGTGTTCACCGGCTACGCCCTAGCATATATTGCGCATCATGCGGAATCTCTGGCCCATGACACGAAGCTGCCGTTTAGCGAGAAAGAAATCTGCGACGCAGAGAAGGCAGAATCCTCGCCCTTCGGTGAGCAGCTGCGCCGAGCTGCCCTATCGCCTATAGCACGTTCGCCATTTGTTGCGACATCCGGCCACGGCGATTCCTTCGGTTCTGTGACGGAACTGGCGAACACCTCGAGGCGCGGCCTCTACCTCAACGAGTACGCGATACCTACCATGCGGCAGTTCGTTACGGCTCCCGGCGATGGTGACTCAGAATTTGCTTTGAATGCCTACCTTCTCGACTTCTACACTCATGGCCAGACCGCGGCACTGAAGGCGGCAAACGGCATTCGCGAGGGCGAAATCTGGTACCTCCTGCAGGACTTCTCCCTCGCCCTAAAGACCATTCGTACCGGTCTCATCCAGTTGTTACAGAAGGCTGCTGCGAACGCCAGTCGTGCGGAGTCGGTGGCGGGCGACGAGATGTCGGAGATCGACAGCGGGTATGGCACCCTCGATCCAGCGGAGGCCGATCCGGACACCGAAGGTTCGGATGCGGGCGCCGAGTCTTTCAAGAGACCGGCGGGTGTATCTGATAGAGACTGGCGCGTCTTCGAGGTCCTGAACGCGGTAACGACCGAGTTTGATGAAAAGTTCCGCGCCATCTGGGCGTGATGTCCTGTACTCTGCTACCTTGTCGTCTTTTCTAAACTTGCTGTCCTGTTCAACGTTTGCTACGTACGTCGTGATCTGATACGCTCTTCTTCCAACGTAGTATACCAACACAATGCTAGAATCAATCTCTGCACCTTTATGTGTGAAACAGACGAGTGATTGAACGAGTGAGTTAGCAAGCGAGATGCAGATGCAACTGAGTACACACGCCCCCGAGCTGTGTGGCTGTGCATGAAGTGCTCTTAGCCACTGGCACGGACTACGACGCCTGCGTCTATGCTGAAACCACAGCCACCATAAACCAGAGTTATGGCAGTTGGCAGAGACCATGACTGTTATCTTCCCTCAGCCGTGTCCGCAGTTACCTGATTTTCAGAGCCTCCTCTTGAAAGGTCCTTACCATGCCTCCGCGCCCATACATTTGGTCCTCTCGCATCTATCCCAGAATCCGGACAACAAAGCGATCTTTTTGACGCCGCATAGGGCCTTGTTCAAAAAAGCACTAGTCGGACTCAACGATGGATGGCTCGACGAGAATGCCGGACAAGGACGTGTCTGTGCAGCAGCGCAACGTGTTGAAATCTTGTGAGCCTCCACTCCAGTGCCTCGCGCAGCACAAGAGTTGACGGCTTATCTACGATGTGTAGCTACCCTCCTACCCTCGCGCATATGAGATTACTGCTGAGCATGCTGCACGAATATAACGGCGTTCTTCATCACCCTAAGACGACTCTGGAACTCAAACCAAACCTCGTCGTCCTGCACGAGATCTCCTCTTATTTCAATACGCCTTCCTCTGATGCAACGTAAGCTGTCCGTCTACCAGCAGTTTATGATATCTAATCTTCTCCAATGCTAGAGTGTCTGCTTATCTCTCTTTAATCTCGTCTGCGTTCGACTTAACGTCCTCCTGGTCTCCCCAATGGTATGTGTCACCCACGGAGTGCTATCAAAGCGCTAAAAATTAGAGCCTCCGTAGCGCACAACCTTCCAAGCTTGTCGTCTTTGACTCCGGCCTTGCTGGACTGAAACTGCCAATTCTCAAGCCTCTTACCTTCGGCGACCAAGCCGACGAGCCTCCGCGAAATAGAGGCATGCTCTCTATCCTGCTTGAACGGTATTTTGAGTGGACTGCAGAGGTTCACGCCGGCAAGTTCACCATGTTGAGTAGCCATGGTTACATTCATTGACACCCAGGCGTAGAGGAGCAGGAAGAAGATGCATCTGACGAGCGTGAAAGCAACGAAGATCAAGAGGCGAGATTACCCAGCCCACAAAGCGCAACGACGACCAGGAAGAGCATGAGAATCCGACGGTGTAATGGGATAGATCTCAGGGAAGAACCAGATGTTGTGTGGCGGTGGACGGAGATCATGAGATCGCGTGAGGATGATATGGCCCAGACAACATTCGACTGGGATGGATAGGGCAATATTGGGAGACTTAGTGGGGCTTAAAATATTGATCCTGAAGGCTTGCAGTCATATACCGTTCCTCGGGACACCCGAATTCTCTTTGCAGACGATTCTCTGTGCATGTCATTTCTTGGAAATCGGAGCTGAGCAATCGTTCCCTACCACTGAGAAGTACATGATGTGTGATTACAATATTATTTTGCAGTTTTCTGAGTCCTACCAGTCCTCGGGACACGTCAATTAGGCCAATATGGAGTGAGATCTGACGACCTCAATGTCAGCGGGAGGTTGGGAGCCTCATGGCTTTTTGAGTGTGGCACATGATTAACGCGTAGACAGACGCCCGGTGTAGCGCGTCTCTTTCCCACTTCCAGCGTAACACGCCACTCTCATGCACTCCGACAGCAACCCCTCCCTGCTCTTTTCCTCTCACAGACCAACCAGATCATGGAGTTCTTCAACGACGTAGGCGATGATCCTCTGAAGCCGACTTTATTTGAGCTCGTCGCTCAAGAGCAGTTACGAGACTTGCTGCAACCCGCATTGAAGTACGTGCTCTCGGTGAGGGATATGCGTTCGTATGCTATATGGTACAATCTGACGGGTCTTTGACCTCGAAGGTGTTCGCGCAATCGTACCCCAGATACCTGTTACGGATAGTAAACCGACATGAGGAGTTCTATGCCCTGCTCATGTTCTTCGTCGAGCGGCATTACCTGCGTACACAAGGTCAGTTGCATGTTGGACCGTTATATGCATGCATTCGTGACCGGAACGTCTAGGAGCTTCATTCGCCGAGAATTTCTATGGGCTAAAGAGAAGGCGTGTTCCTCTCTTCAAGATTGATCGCGCGCGGACTGCAGCTGGTGGTGTGTTTCCCGAAGAGAAGTTGAGGGATCGCGAGATATGGCGCTCACTTGTGTTTCTGGTATGTTGGCATCGCCATCAAGTCCACGACGCTGACGTTGGAGCGACATCCAGGTGGGCCTGCCATATATTCGCGCCAAGGCTCAAGACTACTTCGAGGAACTCGGCGGGGGCATTCAGACGGAGATCATCGAAGACAGCCGGCAAGCGCCATTAGATGAGGTGGGTGCCATGATTCGTCCCGGAGTTGCGACTGCATTCTGACTTTCGTTAGTCCTGGAAAGGGCGATTGAAGCGAGCGTACAAGACAGCGTATCCGTGGCTCAATACATCTTTCGAGATGTGGCTGCTCATCTACAATGTGGCGTACCTGTTCGAACGGACGCCGTACTATCGTCCGTGGTTATCGTGGGTCGGTGTCGACCTGCGTCGCGTGAGCGCAGATGACCTCGTAAGTGTTTAGCATATGGTGACGGACCGCGAGATTGACATTGTTCACGACACCAGCGCGCTGCACAAGCTGGACGGTACGAGTCCACGCGACCACCACCGAAGGGATTCGTAGCCATGTTGAAGCACCTTATGCGAAGATCCCCGCGGCTGTTGCTGGACTCACTGAAAGTGCTTCTTCCGACGGCTATTTTCTTCATCAAATTCCTGGAATGGTGGTATTCACCGTCGTCACCGGCCCGGTCGCTCGCAGTGTCGCCTTCGGGGCCCGCGGTTCCACCACCAAGGCTACTGCCACCGCATCCGCAGGGGATTAGGGTGGACGATGTCGAGTACGGTTCATGTGCGCTATGCCGGGACACGCTCTCGAACGCGACGGCGTTCCCGTCTGGCTATGTGTTCTGTTACCGGTGTGCACACGACTACGTTGAGAAGCACGGCCGGTGTCCTGTGACGCTGGTGCCTGCGCGTATGTGGCAGCTGAGGAAGATACTCGTGTGATGGGTGTTTGTAGGGGGCAGGTACATGTTACGCACGTCGAATGTACGCGGGAGGTTGTGTCTGCCAATGTGATTTTGACGATGAACGCACGTTCGTACGATCTGATTGGGCCCGAGTGTTCGGTAAGACAACCGAGATGCGGAATCTCGAAGACGCGTCCTGGTTGGGAAGCACGTGGGTCGGAGCACGCTGACGCTGATCTCACTCGTCGAATGCGCATACAGCCACTCTTTGCCGCATCCCCTCGTCCAATGCGTCCATCCTCCGCACCGCACCATCCCGTTCCTAGGCCGGCTTCTCTCGCCTCTGCTTCCTGACCGTGTCCTCAATCCGTCCTTGATTTCTTACCACCATGAAGGTCTCCGTCCATCCCTTCTTTCTCCTGCTGCCCTCGCGCTGAATCCGACTCTCCGTCGTACATGCAGTTTGGTAAGCAGATCCAGGCTGAGCAGGTACCAGGATGGTCGGCGTACTATCTCGATTACAAGGCATTGAAGAAGATCATCTCTTCCCTCGTCGCCAATCGTCCCCCTTCAGAAGCCGTAGCTCTCGCATCTCCCAGCAGTGTACGTTCCACAAGAGTCGCTACATCCCGTAGCAGTCTGACAACTCCTGGCAGACCCATGTTCCTTCGGAGGAACCGCCATTGTACGCTTCGTTAGGACAAGACGATGACCGGGGGCCCAGTTTCCAAGCTCATAAGGCCGCCTTCTTCTTCAAGCTTGAACGGGAGCTCGAAAAGGTTTGGTCACACGATATCTGTTCCCCTCCAGGAGACTCACCCGAGCGCCCATAGATCAACGCCTTCTACCTAGAGAAGGAGGCAGAGCTCAAGCTTCGTCTCGAAACGTTACTCTCTAAGCGGCGCGCGGCCGCAATGCGTGTTTTACCGGACGCACTCGACGATGCAACCAAAAATCACGTCGAATGGAGCGCAGTCGAAGAGGGGTTCCGGCTATTGGAGCGGGACATTGGGAAGTTGCAGGTAGATGATCGCGCCTGCGTGTCGTCCAGCTCATCATACACACCTGCCGCCTCTCCAGCAATTCGTTGAAATCAACGCCATGGGCTTCCGCAAGATTCTGAAGAAATGGGACAAGCGCTCCCGTTCGACTACGAAAGAGCTGTACCTCGCCCGTCAAGTCGAAGTGCAGCCTGTCTTCAACCGACAGGTTCGTCCTGGCCACTGTGGGACTGGAGCAGCGCAGCTGACATATCGGGTCCGAGCAGCTCATTTCTGAATTAGCAGACACTGTTGCGGCGTGTTTGCTTGACCTGACCGATCTCTCAGTGGGCCTTCCGAACGAACGGACCGTGGCAGAGGATGTTATTCTCAGCCATCAGCTCAACATCGACCGCAGCGTCCAGATGGCACCTTTCTACGACCTCGAGAGCAACATCCGTAGAGCTCTCGCTGACAAGGACGCGACGACTATTTGCGATCTGGTCCGCTACTCCGACTCTCTTGCACAGTCCCGAGAGTCCCGGAACCATGTCACGCGCATCCTATGGAAAGCCGTCATTGACGCGCCGCCGGATCTGGCAGATCTGATTCTGGCGTCCACCGTCTCGCCCTTCGACTACACTTTCGTCGACGACATTAACGGTAGGACTTGTCTACACGAGGCGGCTATCGCGGGCATCCTCCGTCTTGTCGACCTCTGCCTTGCCGGCGGCGTGCAGAAGGACAAGACTGACGCTTATGGACGTTCTGCGCTCCATTACGCGGCCATGCATGGCCACGGCGACGTATGCCGTCGGCTCATCGAGGTCGGCTTGCCTCCGGATGTCGTCGATGTCGATAACTGCACGCCCTTGATTTACGCCACTCTGAAGGGGTGTGTGGACTGCGTGAAGGCTCTACTTGAAAGCGGAAATGTCTCTGTGAGGACGTTGCACTCGAACACGGACCTCATGCCTTTGTCACTTGCTGCTCGCGCTGGCCACATAGATGTTGTAGTTCTGTTGTTGGAGCACGGGGCCCCAAGCCTTCCAAATACCAACGGTGAGTATCCCATACATCTCGCCGCTCAAGAGGGTCATGCCGCTGTCTGCCGGATCCTTTCCCGTCAAGAAGGTTGGGATCAACCAGACAAATACAACGAATGGACACCTCTCTTTCACGCCGCGCGCTTCGGTCGTTACGAGTGTCTACAGGTCTTGCTCGAGGTGGGGTGTCGGATCAGCGTTACAGATGAATCAGGAAACTCGCCGATCTATTACGCTGCATGGTACGGCCATCGAAGCTGTGTCGCGCTACTGGTAGAAGCTGCTGCCAGAGCTCAGGCGGCTCAATCTTCGACGTCTCGCTCATCGCTGCTTACGAGCACGCAGAAGTCAACGGGTACCGAGGCCGAAATTGATGCAATTCCGTCACTATACTTGCCGCCGCCCATGATGCCCTATCGCGTCTACGGGCATAACTACCTGGACAAGACGTCGCTTATCCAGGTCACGATCGGTCATCTCACATCAAGCTATGGGACGGACGGTGCGCAGGGATCATCTGCAGTGCGTCTTCGCCATCCACTCGCGGGCCCGCAGTACGACGACCGGTATTTCCATGCATCCCCCCTGTTGAAACTGGTTATGACGGCTACCCCCGTTGTGACGTCCGCGCCGTATAGCATCACTCTCCCCATCCGAGATCAGAAGATTGTCTTCATCTTTCAGGTGTCTTCTCCGGATTCGCTGTCGTTAGAATTCTCGCTTTACCCCAATTTCGGCACGAAGACCATTGGACGCGCAACCGCTCTCCCATCTCTGTTCCGGAGCATCCAGAACAGTCAACCGTTCACGCTTCCGATCTTGGATCCACGCCTGCATGTCATCGGGGAGGTATGCATCTCGGCTTGTGTGTTAGGAGGCACGGGCTCACACGTTGTGTAGGTGTCATTCGAGGTGAACGTGATATCTCCCTTCAACGGTGTCAAGCTCGAGATTGGTGGGGCTGTTGAGACCTATTGGAAGTCGCTTGCCATGCCCGTTCCGAGCCCAAGTTCGAAAATATTGCCTCCTCGGCCTACTCAACATGGTCGGCCACTCGGGTCTGCCCAGACATCGCCTTCAAATCCCAGCCTTGCGATGGTCTCCGGACATTCCCTGACGCATTCATCCGTGACTGGAAGCTATATTTACGTCACTGTGCAGGTCACTCGAGACCTCCTTCCTGTCATCTTCGCGGACTGGAAGTTGCTGGATAATCAGTATGACTTGGGTGTATCCGACGTCACTTTGGCCCAATTTCGGTCGCTTGCAAAGCGCCTAGGGCGTGGTGCGGGTGTCCCCGATGCTGCTTCGGCCTCCCCGTCAGTCTGGGCCAGATGGATCTCGTCCTCGATGATCACCCTTCAGGACCTATTGAGGGTGCGTGCATACGCCGTGCCGACAAGTCGTCCGATACTCATAACCGTCTCCGGAGCAGCTTGTCCCTGCATCTTACGGCATCTGTATAGAAATAGCGTACGCCCCGCTCAGGGTCCGCCGTCGACATTCGCTGCGGCACCAGCTCGACCTGAATGACGTTGCCAACTCCGTCTTACGAACCGTTTACGACACACTCTCACTAGAAGGGCAGATGGCCCGTCGCCCTGTCGTTTTTACGTCTTTTGCACCAGATATCTGCGCAGCATTGAATTGGAAACAGCCGAATTGTACGTGTTTCTGCACCCCGCCTTCGCGCCTTCTGGCCTATATGCAGCGGCTTGGCTGAACATGGCAATGCAGATCCCGTTTTCTTGGCTTCACAATGCGGAGAATATAGCCGTGCACCCCCGAGTGCGACCGCGCTGAACATCGACGACGTCCATGACTATCGATTGTGGAGTCTTGATGCCGCGGTGGAGTTCAGCAAGATGAATAACCTCCTCGGCGTGATCCTCGACGCCGGCTTGCTGGTACGTTTTAGCTTTTTGAGTGAAGGCGTCCCCTGCTGAATTGCACCGTCTCTCAGGCACGAGTTCCTTCGTTGATACAGGGCGTCAAGGACTATGGCCTACTTGTGGGCACTTTCGGTCTCTCGGAGGATATAGAGAGGCTGCCGTCGTCGGCAGGATCCGAGGCGAATGGGGTCGACGCCGCGTTGCACGACGGCGTCTTGACGTACTTCAATCATAGCAAGAGGGGGTTGCAGGGGATTTAGGTATTGCATGTATAACATTTCCAGGCATTATTCTTATCTGTAACTCAAATTAGTCGCCGCCATGCTACTCAATCATAGAAATTTGTAAAGCAGGAGCTCGGAAAAGTCGGCGGACTCCAGTCGCGTCAGATGGAAGCGTGATACATAGCGGCGTATCGCCCTTTCAGCGCGAGGAGTTGTTCGTGCGTCCCAAACTCGGTAATTGTCTGCCGGTCGGACCCGGAAGGTATCAGAGATTGCACGAACAGACCTTCAGCGTCGCTGCCGACCACTCACCCCGCTTTCCATCATGGCTATTTTGTCTGCGCGGCGCGCCGTGGACAGGCGGTGCGTGATGAAGACGACTGTCTTCGTCCGATTCCCGTCGGAATCGCGCGATATCTGCTCGATCGTGTCGTGGAACTGCTTTTGGGCGTGCGCGTCAAGCGACGACGTCTATGCCAGCCTCAAGAATCAGCGAGCGATCCGCTCTAACAGCGCGAGCGTGGACGTACCGGCTCGTCGAACACCAGGAGCTGCACCTCGGGACGCCGAGCACGCATGAACGCCCTGGATATCGCGATCCTCTGCCACTGCGAACGTCGTCAGCAACGCTCCAATCCCTCGTTGCCGTCACAGTGAAGCTTGTGCCCCGTTACATACCTCCCCTCCAGACAATCCGTGAGGCTTGCGTGGGACGGAGCCGCTCGCGGGGAAGCCCTCGCAGTTTGTGTGGTACGACACGTCGCCGTCTAGAATCGTCTGGACGCCATCCGGTAACGATCGGACCAGGTCGTCCGCCCCAGCGAGGTCGATGGCCGACTGCACGGAGTCTGTGTCGTACATACCTGGAACGTAACCTACCCCAACGTTACCCTGCACGCTCGTGCTCAGTTTTGAGAAGCCTTGAAAGACGGCGGTGACGTGCGCGTGATAGTCTTGAGGGCGATAGCGACGGATGTCGATGCCGTTCACCAGTATTTCGCCGTCACCAAAGTCAATGATTCGGAGGAGGACCTTCGATAACGTGGTCTTGCCTGGTATTGTGATGGAATAACGTGATTAGCTTTTACCTGAGCACGATAGCGGAGAAATGCCTACCAGAACCATTGCACCCAACGATCGCGACAGCCTCGCCGGCGCTCACCGTTAAGTCTACACTTCGCAGGCTAGGGTTGTTGCTTCCGGGGTACGTGAATGAGAGGTCCCTGCGCCGGGGACCACGGTTATTGATTCTGAGCTTGTGACATTGGGCATCATGTCTACCTGATATTAATCGCCATGCCCTTCAGGGCTGGACGAAACGGCACAACGCGCTCTGCTGGAGGTTCTAGGCGCGGCCTCAGCTGTCTGGCAGCAGAGAAGGCAGCCATGAGGAATATGCTCTGGAACGCCATTCGGAGTGTGTGGATCAATGTCCCGGAGGTAAGGAAGAGGCTCTGCAGTGCATTGCGATACATAGTGAACGTCCCCAGGGAGGTTGTGGAGTTGTTTAAAACCAGCAAAACAGGGATCTACAAAACCGTTGAAAATCAATATCACACCTTCGGAGTGTGCATGTACATACATGCTCGAATGCAGAGAATGCGCCGGAGAGATAGAGCTGAGAGATCATCTTCGAGAAGACGTCCCTCTCAGCACGATCGTGACGACGCTCAAGGCCCAGCAGCGCTTTCCGGGCCCGCGCCCAGGAGCGCAAGATCCAGGGTCCAAGATCGAACAGCATGATTTCCGGGCGGAAAGCATCACTGTGAGCCAGATGACGCATAGCGTCTTGCTTCGCGGCAAGACGCGCTTCTAACCGGTCAACGCGGGTGCCCCACGTCTTTGTCGGGTTACGTGCCCATGAAAGCATACAGGGCATCGCTGATAGAATGACGGAGACTAGGATCACCGGAAGCGGAGTGGCGCCGAAGGTTAGAGACGACAGTATCCATAGGTGAGATAGCAGCTCAGAGACAAGAGACACGATACGCATGCCGTCCAGGGGAGAAAACAGTCCAAATGAAGAGAAGCCATTGAAAGAACGGACGAAAATGTCGGCTTCTTGGAGAAGATCACGGACGGTCGCCTCCGAAAGTGTTGGTAAGTCCGCACGAAGTCTATATTCTAGTTGTGCGTGCTCAACAAAAAACCGTGCAGAGGCGTGAACCACGTTTTCATTCGAGGACCTACACCAAGTCAGCTTTGGTCGAGGCGCCACATGTGCAGTGTCGCTTACGCTAGGCCATCCAAGGCAGTCTCGCCCACCATGCGTAACAATTCCATCAATGCACGGCGCATGAGTTGATTAACGGCAAAGTGACCTGACAACACGGACTTTTGCACCTACTCGCAAGGTATGTCAGGTGATGTCAAGCGCGGTGGCGAAAGAAACAAACCTCGTCTATAATGAGGGCTTGCGAGTATCCTCTGAATGCAGGGAGCGCGCCACGAACGAGATCGAAGACGAGCATCCATGTTATTCTGTGAGGATGAATCTGCCATAAATGACCCAGAATATCGAGCGCACACCGCTTGGTCAGTTGGCAAGCTAACGCCGCGTTGTCACATGAGAAGGCCCGCTGTCCCCCAGGGGGTAGAAGGCCCCCAGCCTCGTGAGAGCTTTGGCGTGATGTTATCCATAGGGCAAAGAGGTCCTGCTGACTTGGCAGACGCTCTTGGGAATCACAAAGAGGAGACTCATGGACATCATGGACGTAGTTGAAGAGGCCAAAGAGAGATATGGCGAAGCTGTCGGAAAGGCCCACCACGGAAACTAGAAGGGAGCGCATGAGATGAGGCACGCCGGTAGCGCAGTAAGCGAAGGGGGAAAGATGAGAAGTTGTTCAGGTATTTTAAGGGGAAGTCTCGGCCGGGACTTGAAGTGGCGGGTGCCCACGCCAGGCCCCTATTGTTGTGCAAGTGTGCAAGTGTCCGCCGCAAGATTGGATCGCCAGCGCCCTGCTGCATAGCGGGGGGAGGCATTTTATGGGAAGCGCGTACCGGGGAAAGTGGTCGGAGCAAGCGGCACAGCGCATGCGGTTCGAGCGTTTGGGGCCCCGTCAGGCTGTTTGAGGAAATGAATGATGGGCAACTTGCGAGATGAACGTTTGCCAGAGAACTACTTACTGACCTTCCACAATAGGCACCTTCAACCGTGATGAGTCCGGGAGCAGGGTGGCAATGAGAGCTCTTTGAGATTGCCTCCATCGGCAGACTCGGGCAGTGGCCGGGCGCAGCCTTTGTCCTTACCCGTTTCGGCTGTCCTCCCGCCACGGTAAGAGGTTGGTGTGCAGAAGCTGAACGAGTGTACGGGTCGTTATGGCGACGTCGTAACGCGCGTGGTTGACAAGGTGAGCTGGCCGGGACTCGTACCGCATATTCAGTTTCAGGGCAGGTATTGACATCGCCTCAATGTTGTAGGTCCAAGTGGATCCAAGTGCCCAAACCACACGGCGAACTACTTGTATGGCCTAGGAGCTCGTATGTCTGACATTTCAGGAAAGAGACCCGTCGAGCGCCGAAACGCGCGCGAGAGAAGCATGCCTCCGTCTATTGCCCATGGAAGATGATTCATCAATGCTTTGACGGCAAAACCCATCGTCTACGGCATGTATGACGTTGACATCGAGACTCCGGAGCGCCAGGGAGCTGACGAGAACAGCTTACAGCCCCGCAACGATGTTTACATTGATCATTACAGTAATTGGCAGCTATGCCTTGAAACCTCCGCATATGATCCGGGACCTTCCTGCTGTTCTAGACTTTCTGCTGTGTACTCAAAGCACCGCTAGCAGTCTACCCACGCTCAACCAATATCGTCGATCGAACCTTGAGCCGTATCTGAGACTCGTATGATTTTTGTCTGCGGTCTGTACTTATGAGCAAATCGCACCACCACATTTTGTGATCCGGCACTAGGCGCGCATCCGAGTGGTTACTTACTACTAATATGTAGCAGCGGAAGTACGCCGTGCTAGTCAACAGAAGATATAAGCAACGAATAGACTCGGCAACACTCCTGGAACATGCTGAGCGTTTGCAGAGGATAGCAACAAGGAGGTGTGAGCGAGGGATGCAATGCCGAACTAGCGCGTGGGCGCCCAAGGCCTGTTTAGGACATAACGAGGGAGCGTAAGTACAAACTCACGCTGACTCCAGGCTACCGGTGGCCATCTCTTCGCACATATTCTCTCTCTCTGCTCTCAATGTCTCTCGACGACCCCATCAGCCAGCATCGACTCTCTACTAGTCTTGAAAAGCTCAAGCTGGCACAAGACGAGGGCAACAGCAACCTGAACGGGCTTGAGACAGATCCGCACGAGGAGCCTTCTGCAGACGGCCCGTCGTCGTCCCAGCGCCCCCTCGCCACCCCGCGTATCCGCGACGGCCTTGGCTTTCGCCCACCTTCTGGAATCGTGACACCCCAATACTCTTCCAGAGCTGTCGCGATAGGGAAGCCGGCAAGTCCTCTTCCTGACGCTAACGGCCTCGGATGGCCAGGTACAGATTTTTCTGGCACGAGCGTCTCCCGACCTCACCCTGACTTGACCACACTGACAGCGAAGTCAACTCACCTCCGCCTGAATGCATCGGGTGAAGAGCGAGCCGAGCGCGAGAGGAAACTGTCTGGCGCGGTTCGAACGATCCTAGAATGCATTGGGGAGGACCCTGACAGGGAAGGGCTGCTCAAAACTCCTGACCGGTATGCGAAAGCACTTCTTTGGATGACGAGAGGATATGAGGAGCGATTAGCAGGTGAGCGTCAGTCTCTGCGCTCTAGAGAAGGAAGTCCCATGTCGGTTCTCGGAAGACATCATAAACGACGCCGTGTTCGAAGAAGACCACGATGAGATGGTCCTCGTGCGCGATATCGACATATCGAGCCTGTGCGAGCATCACCTCGTGCCTTTCACAGGCAAGGTGAATCTCCCACAGCTATCTACCCATTCGGAGATATTGATGTTGTTCTAGATCGCAATAGCCTACATTCCCAACAAGCTCGTCCTCGGTCTATCAAAGCTTGCGCGCATCGCAGAGGTCTTCAGTCGCAGACTGCAAGTGCAGGAGCGCCTCACGAAACAGGTCGCTATCGCCGTTCAAGAGGCTATCCACCCCCGCGGCGTTGCAGTCGTAATGGAAGCAACGTACGTCCGTCCATCACTTAGGATATCCGCGGACGCCTCGTTAAGGCCTTCGGCAGGCATATGTGCATGACCATGCGCGGTGTACAGAAGCCTGGCGCCGTCACCGTCACCTCCTGCATGCTTGGATGCTTCCGGACGCAGCAGAAGACCCGTGAAGAGTTCCTCACATTGATCAGGCGATGATCTGTCTGCCGAGTGGCACCGTCTGCTCTATCTCGATCGTTGCATATCCTAGTCGTAATGTGTCGATTCAACTCGCCGGTCAAGACACAGTTCAACCTTGTATTACCCCACTCTGTAGCTCACCGTCGACGATCCAACATCGCACCTCACATACAATTCAACATTGCTCTGAACAGATGGATTCGCATAGTAGTTGTATAGCTTGTATAACCTGTGGAATAATGAATTCTGCTACTCCGGGCCTTAGGCATATCAATCCTCGGTCGAGGTAGCCTGCCGTACGTACTTGTGTACGGATAGTGGAAGAGCACCTCCAAGTGTCTTTGAATTCGGATGAAGCTGCAACGGAACGCCGGTAGTATTACATGGACATATGGTGGTATACTAACAAAGTCAGGTAGTGAGATTACACAATAGAGCGCGGTCGAGGAGACAGCTCTCTCAGTCCTTACGAGCGAATTTAGCCCTGTCCGCGGCATGGGGGTCGATGGGGAGCACCCTCTTAGCGAAGCCATTGGAAGGACCCGAGCTCGCCTCATAACGGTTTCGATTGATCTTGAGCCGTTTAGCAGGCTGAGGGGTAGACTCGCTCGCTGGAGGAGCTTCGGCCGCATCCCGCTCGCGCTCTAAAGTGCATGTGAGTAACAATGCGTTAAGCCTGACCACATCGCGACTTACCAGACAGCGTACGCTTACGACCGCCATCACGATCGTCGTCTCTAATGCTTTCAGACTTCCTATCCGCTGAGGGGGCTTGCGGAGGTGGACGAGTGTCTCTGTCAGCAGGCCCGGAGATGCGCGAGCGCAGGCTGCCACCTTCGGGGCCTGCGCCGTTCTGGCCTCCTCCTCCAGAGGGCCCACTGGGTGCGGCATGCGTAGACTGATCTCGTTTCCAATCCCTGTCGCGAACAGAGTCACCTTTCCGAGCGGAATCCCCGGCCGCAGTCATCGCTCTGGGCGCTTGGGGAGTCGTGGGAGGTAGCGACTTCGCTGATGCAGGGCCTTCAGGAATGCGCTTGTCACTCAGCTGAAAGGAGGATGGTCTAAGTTGAACATCCCTTCTACAACGAGTCTTTGACTGACCTTCGTATCGATCGAGAGACCCTTGCTGTCTCCTTCATTGTCGCGGTCCCTCCTGCGTCGCTCCGACTCACGGCCACGATCATGGCCATCCTTATCCGACGACCGGCGGCTTCTCTCTTCGTGATGACTGTCCTTCCGAGACGAGCGCTTTGTGGACCGGTCAGCCTATAGCACAGTAAGTATCACAGGAAACATCTTCGCGATGGGGCTTACCTCATCCTCGGTGCCTCTGCGTCGCTTGCCTAGGGAATCATCGTGCTGGCCGCTGCGGTGCCGGCTACCAGTTTCCGGCTTGCTAGGTAATCCACGGTCATCGACTGCAGGCGTAGCTAAAGGCGTTGCGCCAGCTCCTCTGCCGCTGTCGCGCTCCTTTCGGTCGCGATCGCGGTCGCGGTCCTTCTCATCGCGACGATGACGGTCCCGATCTCTGTCGCGATCCCGTTCACGCTCACGCTCCCTGTGGCCATCACGATCCCGATGTTCACGATCCCGCTCGCTGCGGTCACGGTCTCGTCGGTCCCGATCGCCATGACGGTCTCGCCCTCTCTCCCTGTCACGTTCATCTCTGTCGCGTTCGCCATCGCGAACTGCTCTGCGCTCGCTGCGTGCGCTCTCCCTCCTCGAGGGCTCGCGTTCACGTTCACGTTCACCCCGCTTGCCTTCGGCCTTCTCGGCTGAACCAGAGTCACGGCCGGAGCGGCGGTCGCCACTAGCCCTGGAGTCCTGACTGGGAGGACGGGTTCCAGGACGACTCGTGGGCGTAGGAGAGCGACGCCTTGGAGACTGGGAGGGCGGAGCTGCGGCTTGGGCACGAGGTTCTGTGGGCGGTTGAGCGTTCCGCTCGTCTCCACGTTCGCGCTTCGCGATTTCCCTGAGTTCTTGAGCAGATACTGTCTGGCTCGGAGCACTTGGAGGAGGCATCACTGGCTGGGCATCAGGCCGCGTGGACTTCGGATCCTGCGAGTTGAGGGGTGCTCTGGGTGATGCAGGGATCGGCTTGCTCGCTGCTGCGAGACGAGAAGCCATAGGTTGAACGGGCGTCGAGGGACGAGACGAGCGAGCAGACTCGGTGACCTGACTAGGTATTGGCGATGGAAGCTTGGAGGTCGAAGGGACGGTGAGGTTGTCGCGGGAACCGGACTGCTGGTCAACGTCCATTGCATCAGACCGTGATGTCCCCAAAGCAAATTCAGCACTTGTCTCTCCCGTTCTATTCTCGGGCCTGATCCTCTTGACAAGCTCTGGCCGAGGAATACTGCAGGGCACTTTAGTATAGGTGAAGGCAATGATATGCTCGGAGCACTCACCCGTCAACTGCCATCTTCATCGATGTCGGCGTTCCTGAGCGATCCGGGGCAGGTGATGCTGCATTCGTCTGCGCCGGACCGACGTGACTCTTCGGCCCTGTGGGCGCAGTCGGAGGAGGGGCTGCTTCGCGACGAGGTTCAGAGAGTAGCTGAGGAGTGCCATTGGGGGGAGCCGCAGCCCCATTCGGAGGCTTCTCTACAGGTCCGGAGGAAGTCGCTGCTTGCGATGGAGCTGGAGGGGCCTGCAAGTAATACATTGTTGGACTGCAAAACCCTATACATCGTTGATCAGACTCACCTTGGAAACAATATGGGGGACAGCCCAAATCGGTTCGCGCTTCTTGAGACTCGCGTAATAACTGAGAGCCATGTGAGAATTGGCATAGAGGTGTTGTTGTCGTTCACGTACGCTCTGCCAAGGATCTTGAGATCACCCCGCTCCTCCTTCTCTAAGAACTTCTCGATGGACCGTGCCAAGCCGACACCCGTGAATTCAGTCACAGCTGCGACAGGGAAGACGGGGAGGATCTCCTTCAACACGACGATGGCATTATAAATGTGCATGAACTCTCTAGTCTCAATGCACTCCATAAGAGACTGCATCAGATGTCAGAATATCATACTCTCTGATGCGATACGGCAAAGCACACCTTATTCAGTTTGCGGTGCCACTTGCGCACAACCTGCTTGAAATCCTCCCATTTGATGAGCTCCTCCTGGGCGACGACCGCTTTGGGCCTCAACGGCCAGCGCTGCTGCAGTCCGGGAAGGAACACAGTATTGCCACCGCTCTTTGTCCGGTTCTCGTGTAAGAAGAGTTGCTCGTCTTGGAACCATTTCCAGAGGTCTGTGAGGATTCCCAACAGGAATCGCCCTAGAATGACGAACTTGAGTAACGGCTTATGTTGCCGTGCCCCGGCAGCGTACCATAATTCCGCGCTTCATATTCACTACAAGAGAATACGACAGCCTTGACATGATCTCCGAGCAGCTATGCGGAATATGAGCGCTGCTTACACGCTTCCCACTGCTTAGCACCACCCACCTTGTCATAGCACATCAATGTATGGAACCCTGGCGTGCCCTGCAAGTGCATAACCTTGATAAATTGAGCACAGAAGTCGGCATCCATGGGCGAGATCAGGCATCTTGGCTGCAAGCAATACTCTATGATACACGAGGCCAAGATTCCAGCCTTCGGGCCTACATGGTGGCTAGTTAGATTGCGTTCTAGCCGGCCAGAGGATCTACTTACCGTGAGCGAACCAATGCTGTTTCTCGCGCGCCAAACGCTTGATCGTGAAGGCGCGAGCGGCAGTCTGCTCCTTGAGCTCCTGACTAAGGGCGTTGACGATAGCGTTGATCCTGTTTCTCTTATCGCGATGAGAAGTGGCTGTCATGCGTTTGGTACGATCCGATGACCGGTCAGCCGCAATGTACAATGAGTCTTCTTGTCGGCTCAGAGTACGGAGTGTCGCGCATTCCTCGTCGTATTTGGCCGCCGGTGGGGACAGATCGTATGTAGACAGTTGCCAGAAGGTCAGGTAGAAGGCAGGCCCGATCACGTCTGCTGCTATGCCCGGAGCAATCTTCTTGACTTCATCGAAATAAGGGTACAACTCGGGAAGCCAAGGATTCTGTGGCTCGAGTACAATGAGAATGAGGCTCATTGGACGCATGCCATGTAGCAATCAATGTCTTACCTCTGGCGGAGAGGCAGCCGGGACGTCCGAGGTCTCCATGGACACGTCCACTTGTTGAACGTTCGGCGGTGTTTGCTTCGGTTCAGGAGCCAGCTCACCGTTCGCAAGTGTCTCAGCGCCAGGATTGGGCGAGGCGACACGGGATGCGGTAGCATTAGGCTCACGCTTAGCCGTCAGTGCAGCCTTCAGACGCTTTTCCGCCTCCTCGTTGGCGATACGCTCCTTCTCCTGTTGTGCAAGCGCGGCAGCCTGCAGGAATTATTACAATCTGTCACGATCGGACTGTGCTAAGTGCCTACCAGCAATGCCTTATTGAAGATGGGGCGATAGATTTGCATGCACATCGGTGCGCAGATACCGTACTTCTCATTGAGTTCCGAGAGAGGCGGGACGACCTTCTGGGCATAGTCCTCAGGAGCGATGATGGAAGGCGTGGTGAGCAGCTCGAGATATTGCAGAAGTACGCCGTGCGTCTGTGCGACCGTCAGCTGAAGGTACTACGATAAGCTACGTTAACACTGACCGTATCGAATAAGCTCGCTAATGACTTTAGGTAGGCATCCTGAGCTTGGAACACGCATGCTTGACGTTGTTGCGCGACTTGGATGAGCAGCGGGAGAGCGAGTGACGAGTCGAGGAGAGCCTTTCCAAGCCTCTGCGGACCTTTGAGCAATGCGTCTCCAGGGTCAAGACGGGCGCCTCTGGTGCTAGACGCAACTGCCTCAATTCGTAGCGTGGGTCCACCAGCCATAGCGGCGATCTGCGAGTCGGACAGACTAGGTAATGGCTGGATACCGGCCATCTTCCAGATCAACTCGCGGAAAACGACGATCTCTGTAGTCTGACCGTTGTGCAACTGGTGCACGACGTAGGTGAGCAGGGGGGTGAGATCCGCGCTATACCGGCGGAACAACATTCCGGTGAAGGAGGCAAGACCTAAGGTATCTGTCAGCGCCCATGGTACTGAACAAATGCTCATATACGTACTCTGTAGCCAGTCGGACGTGTTGACACCGTCGTCTTTGACACGGTCCTTATGGGGGTTAGCTAGTGCGTCCAGGATGATGTACACAAGCACATCGAAGCCCATTATGGTCACATAGTTTAAGGCTTGGATGACGACTCCCGCAAGGTTGTCGTACGCCATGATCTGGTTGACAGCATTGGTGAAAAAGATGCAAGGGTTCGAGTGCGCGAGCTTGGCCACGGTCCCGGAGAGGGCGTCGATCGTATTGTGTGAGAGCCGACGCATGATACCTTTGGACTCCCTGTCCGTCTGCACTTGACGGACCTTGAGCTCTGGGTGTGACTTGTACGTGTTCGCCTTCCACTCTCCGTATAACTGCCACCGAAGCGTCGTCTCGAACTGCCGAACAATGTTCCAGACTTCCACGGTGCATACAGCATTGCCGCGGATGAGAGGGAGCGCAGGAAGGAGGTAGACGCGGATGACCTTGAACCAGAAGCGACGGACGGGATTTTCAGGATCCGGAGTACCGACGGGCTTCTTCGTTTCAGGGTCGATAGTAACCTGCAACATGCGTTATTACGGGCAGAGATAGGTGCCACAGAGGAGAGGTCTTACGGTAGTGAACATGTGCAAGCGGCCCAGCCGCAGGAACTTCGTCAGGAATGCAGTGTCGCGACACACATGCAAGCCAATGAAGCGCATCAAGGGCTCGAGAACGTCAATGAGATCATCGTAAGAAGTACAGAGCGGCACACGCTGTACCCAGTCCGGGAAGAAGAACACGAAGTCTACGGTGCTTGTGCACGGCGGGGTAGGCGCCCACAGTGTGAGGTACGGCCTACGCTCGGGTGCGGGAATGACACCGGTCGCACCATACCGGGCGCGAGGCTTCGTAAAACTGGCCATCTTGTCTTTCGATGGGACTGTGGTTTCATAGAGTGGGCTGATTGAATGCTTCAGGACCCGAATGATCAAATCGGCAATCTCTGGGTACGCATCTACCATCCAAGGAAACTTGGACAGGACAGCGATCGCAGGCCGGAGAGCACCCACGGAAAGCAAACCATTGAGGAGACCCAGCTTCTGGTTTGGCACCTCCTTCTTTGCTTCCGTCTTCGCCTCTGGTGCTGGTGTGGCTTTTGGCTTCGTGGTCGACGCCCCTCCGGACTCAAGTGGCGCGGCCATTGCGAGCTGACTGACTTTAGCACCAGCTATGCGTGCCTCGACGTTGTCCAAGTAGGCTTTGTGTAGATCAGGCATCTCTTCATCCGATGGACCCACCTGTAAAGGAATAGCCATGAGATACATTGCCCGTGGTACCCAGATTTGACCTACGTGGGGGTACAAATCTTCCAACCTCAGGAACCCCTCTCGAATGAGGAGAGCAGTCATGAGATAAAGGTGTCGCGGGGTGGATTCCATGACTTCGGGCGACTATGGTCCAGTGAGCGATAGAGCCTAAAAGTCAAACAACCTATAGACGGACGGACCTGATAATATCTGAATTTGAATCCGAGAACCTGCGCAAGGACCCGGGCATTGCTAGTGTCGACATCGTCTAGACGTGCAGCGGAGTCCGCTTCGGCAATCCTCAAAACCTCCATAAGGGTCTTGCCTCTGTACCGAGCCGGGTCCGGCTCCACAGCCATACCCTCCTGCTTCACGTCACTTTGAGCGCGACTGCCCCATGGCGAGAACGATAGGAGAGCAATGAAGAAGCTGTGGTGGGTAGCAAGATGAACCGAGAAGACATCGAGGATGATATCCAAGACCCTGTTTGGATCCAGGTCGAAGTAGCCAATGAGACCAAGGATCCGTTCCCATGTGGGGCGAGCACGAGCTTCGATCTCCCGGATGGGCTCCGTAGGGTATCCCGTAGAGGGGTTGTGTGGAAGACCCAGGTTGCTTGTCAATTCAGTTGTGAGCTTGCTGTAACCTTCGGATTCTTCGCGAAGAAGATTGAACTTGTTCTGTTTGTAGCTAAGTGTGGATATGAGCATGCTGAAAGGTATGACGGTCGGGCAACGCACAAAAGGCTCGTGCGAGTTCTGATTTCCTTCCTCTCGAAGGCGACCTTATCCGCCACCAAGCCGACACTGGCCACGAGGGCCAAGTCGAGTCGTTCTCTGCAAATGTCAGGGTCTAAAACACCGATAGCCTGCCGAAAGACTTGAAAAAACTCGCATCAGGCTCCATTAGTTTTGGAACATACCAGTAGTCGGCGGACGATAGACTCCAAAGTCGCCTTGTCAGACTCCGCGTTGGCCTTCGCCTTGACCACCTGATCGACAGTGGTGGGCGACATGCTGCCCTGCTCCGCAGCACTGGCGGCAGTCTTTGCGTCTCCGATGATTTCCTCCAGCTCAGAGTCAATAGACCAGATGACATCCACGAGCACTTCCCCGAAAGCGATGACATTGGGACTCTTCTCTGATGGTGCCGAGGAGGAGGGAAGGTGATCAAGAACAGACTGCACGAACGCGACCACATCGTCCATGGACAGCTGCTTCTTCACGGGCCATGACAGGAACGTCGAGGAAAAAAGCGCATGATACACAGTGATCAGCGTCGCGTTCGCGTCCGCATCATGAGGGTTTGAATGGGGCCCGGCCACTAGTTTGCGACTGCCGCCACAAGGTCAGGATCGTCGCAGAGAACATGCCTGAAATTGAGAATAGTCTGACCATTCTGCGTCCCCACCACTCTCCCAGTTGAGCAAGCACTCTTGAGTCGTATCGAGTATATCCATGCAGAACTGAGAGAGAATAGCGGAACAACAAGACCAGGCGAGAACAAGGAGGACGCTACGCTTCGCCTCGAGTGTGTCAGGCGAATGTTGTGTGTTGTTTGGACGCTCATTTAGACGCCTACAGTACTGTCAGCGCTCAAAGTTCCCTTCTACAGTACAGTACCGCTCGAAACCGCATCGCCTGGCATGCGCAGTAAATAGATGCCCGCCTTACTTGGGTGGAAGACCTTCT
>CCBP010000024.1:148961-169626 GCA_000765035.1 Trametes cinnabarina
AGTATCATCATCTCCCTTCGAGGGGATGACTTCGTCCTCGTCATCCTCCATGCCGGCGTTATATTCCTTGGCAAACGCTCGGGTCTCCTCGTGTTTAGCTAGATTGCCTGCTCAACTTCTGTGCAAACACAAGGAATGCTGTTCCGCTCACCCAGAGCATCTATGCTGTCGTTCTTGAGACGCCGCTTCTTCGCTCTTGCCCGAACCGCCCTAGCTTCCTCGTCGGACTCCGAGTCGCTATCTGCGAGGTCGAAACCGCGGGCTCTGCGCCTTGCACGAAGTTCACCCTGAACGGCTGCCAAGTGCACCTTTTCGAGAGCCTTGTCGTCTTGCTCCTGATGCTCTCTGGCACAATGTTCATTGGTTGCCTCAAGCAGGTTCCAGATGCAACACGTACCGGACTTTCTCCAAAACCTTCTCTTCTGCCAAGGTCTTGTCATCCATCTCCTTATCGTCCACGAGTTCATCCAGATGCCGATCCTGGTCCTCCCCATCTTCCTCTTCGTCATCATCGTCGCCCTTCGGCTTGACACCAAAGCCGAACGCAGCGTCGTCATCGGACTCCTCAGCCTCGCCCTCGATAAAGGCGGAGTGCTTAGGTTTCTTCGGCTTCGTGGAGGTGAGGCCCCGCCCTAGAATATCGAATGCGTTCTTTGGCTTTGGTCTGCTTGGCGAGGGACGACGGTCCGGCGTCGGAGAGGCGCCGCGTCTCCGCAGCCGACGAAGGGGTGTCTCGCTGAGCTCTTCGCCATCGTTCGGGTCTTGTGCTAGCAAAGATGCGAGCGGCTTCCTGACCGAAGACAGCAATGATGCAGGGGTGACAACCCTCGAACTGGGCATGAGCTGGCTGGGCGTCATCGTGGCCAAGGGGCTGCGGAACTCCGGTCGAGTTTGTGTCAAAAAGCTGGAGAGTATGTGAGCGTCCACCGCTTACTGGCAAGTCACAACATGCTCACCCATTCTCGTCGACGAACAACTCAGGCTTGGTGTCTAAGCGAGTTGCTTGCTGCTCCAAAAGCGCTAACTCCTGTTCTCTTTCGAAGATCTCGTCAGCCTTCTTCGCGAGGCTCTGATCCACTTCGAGGGCGGGTTGCAGGCCGTGGTCCATGGTCAAGGAGATATCGTCGTCCCGCTGTGCGGCTTTGAGCTTCTCGAAGCCACTGCCGCTCTGTTGATCATCCATCAACATCAAGACATCCCAGACTAGCACAAATACAAACGAGCACTTACGTGTTCTTGGGAGAAAAACTGCGAGAACCCACCACCACCCCCAATGAGAAGACCCTCGGCTAAAGGTGAGGGGCTAGGTGAGCGTGCTCGCGCTTTACCCTTGCCCTTGGGTGAAAAGGCTGGCTCCAGCAATCCGCTTCCTTCACCCAGATCCATAGGAGTTGTCTCGCGCGCAACGTTTCGCACTGGAGTACTCAGGCGCAGAGGAGTAGGGGATGTCTTCAGTACGAATGGATCGTCGCCATCTTCATCGTCGGCCGGAAGTTCCTTCAGCGGCGAACGAACACCATCGGTGATGCTTCGACCTGCTGGAGAGCCCTCCAGCGAAGGTTCGAAGAGAGAGCTGAGTCCGCGGCTCAAGCGCAGGGACAGCCCTGGAGTTTGTAGGGCGACCGCGGTGTTCTCCTTATCTTCCCCTCGGTCGAAGCTAAGACGGGCATCGTTCTCTTTGTCCGTGCCATCCTCCGTACGTTCGCCCATGGACGAGAGGGAGCTCCGGTGTACGAGTGTGTGGCCCCTCACATCCATGTCGTCTGCCTGCGGAGATCGCGAAGGACGCCCGAAAGGCGTATCGCGTACCAGAGAGCGGCTCGCTCGGAGAGGCTGGTTCTCAGTATCTTCGTCGTCGTCCGACACAACAGCCGCTATTGGTCTGCGTCGAGGATTGGCATGCAGCCGACGGGGCGGAGGCCCCATAGGCTGGTCTTCATCATCTCCTTCGTCATCGGCCTGTTCACCGAGGTCACCTCGCCCAGGACTCGGTGTAGCATTCTCGTCTTTCGCGCCAGAAGGCTCTGAGCGGTCCGAATCTTGCTCCACGTCTTCAGCCGGCGGCCTGTAATCCTCGTCCTCGCTATCATCGACCATCTCGGCATCAATGGGTTGGTCGCCGCTCGCTGTCCGCTTCTTCAGGATTTCCTTCAGCAACTGCATATCGGTCATGACCTCAGCACGTTCTCCGGGCTGCTCTTTGATCTTGCCTCCGCGGCGCTTCCAATCTTCCTCTTTCTCGTGGATGATCTTCTCCTTCAACTTGTTATCTTGCTGCAGGAGGAGTTTGTTCAGCGTCGCAGGATCCGTGATGGCGACCTTCTCGACATCTTTCATGCCTGGCGCGGCGAACGTAGAGGCTGCGGCAACCTCCAGCAAGTGACGCGCTTCCTCTTCGTCGCTGGGCAGCACCATGGTGCGAGCACTAGCCTTGGCTAAAGCAAGCTGCCTCTGCCGACCTCGTGACGGATGCGCTCCTTGCGCTGTCATGACGCGCCGTTTCTGGGCCTCCTCCTTCGCAACACTCTTTGGATCATCTACAATGACGAGATCATCATCGCTATCATCCACAGGATGCGCTGGAGCCACTTTCTGCTGCTCCAGCAATTGAAGTTTCGTTTGCTGTAACTGCCGTAACCGCTCCTCCTCCTCGCGCTTCTTCCGGAGCTGCTGGTCAAATTCCGACACGTCGGGGAAGGCATCATCCGAGTCGTCTGAGAGCTGCGCGCCACCGTCGAGTAATCCGTTCGGCGCGAAACCGTCATCTTGTCTAACAGTGGCTTTTGAGGAAGAAGCACAGTGATGATTGGGGCGAGGTGAAGGTGAAGAGGTGAACGGCTGTATACTCTCAGGCGTAGACGGGATTGGGGGGGTGCGCTCCCTCACCGCCAACACGGGCTTCAATCTAGGAGTGTGTCAAATCAATCATGCACTGAAACTCAGATCGACAGCTATACCGGTTGAGGAAGTCGTTCAAACGGTATTTGTTCTGTTGCACGCGTGGTATTGAAATGGGCTGTTCTGCAGTGATACGCGCAGTGACCTTCTGAGTCTCGATACGATCTTTCTTCGTAGGCGCCTACGCAATATCGTGAGCATGGATTTCAGTAGAGATATCGCCGCCGGTCTCATTTGTGGTACCCACCTTCACGCGCTTGCTAGCACCCGAAGCCCCCCTGCGTGGCTGAGCCGTTGTCATCTTCGAGCTGGAAGCTACGCGTTCCTCGGCATCGAGCGACGACGCTTTGGCGTCCCGCTGTTTGCCTTTCCCTTTCTTAGACAGCATCTCGATAGAGGTAGGTGGTGTTGGTGAGGATTGGGTCTGGGGCGTATTGATGGGATGCCTCGGAGAGGATTGAGGCGTCGATGGGCGAACCGCACCGTCTGACCCAGGCTCTGAGGTTGGAGCAGATATCCTACGAGGAGCACGAACGTGGATGATTTCAGAAGACTCAGACGGTTTGGACGAAGTCAATGAAGACAATGTGCCACCGAAGATGTCTGCATGCGCGGGGTCAACCGGAGACGCTGGCCGGGTAGGTGCGGCCTCTGAAAGCAAATGGCGATCTGCTTCTGCCTTAGACTCGGCGACAGGTTCGAAGTCACCGTCATCTATTTGCTTGAGCTTGGCCTTCCACGAGAACTCGAAGCGTCCATGGTTACCAGCTACTTCTTCTTCATCGCTCGAAGCGTCGCTAGCGTCTACATCTTCAGCTTGTAGACTCAGTGAGGACGTGTTCGACGCGTCGATATCGTCAGAGTCCGGTGGAAAGTCATGGTCTAGAGCTATAGATACGGAAGAGTTGGAGTCATCGCGTGAATCGATGCTGGTATTCGCGGCATCGAAGGAGATATCATGTTCAGACGTGTCGCGTCGTCGGCCATAGGTCTTGGTAGCTCGTCGAATCATGGGGGAAGGAGAGCGCGACATATAGCCCCACACGCCCAGATTAGACTGTCAAGATTAGAGTGTTGCTGTCCAAGAGTAAGAGAATAACAGCGGAGAGGTAGAGGCGGATTGTAGTGGTCGTCAGCTCGAGACAACTCCCGGGCCCCCATTCGTGGGTCACGTTCTGGCGCTTCAGGTAGGTGACATCTATGTGACAAGCGCGTTTTAGGCAATTACAGCAGCATTGCACATGAGGTCTCTGGTCGAGATATAGAGACGAAGAGAAGAGAAGAACTATGTACATACACAAAAAGAGATCCACTACCAGGACTGCTTAGCACTGGTCGCATAGCATAACAAACGCTGCTCAAAGACCATGTTCGAGGCTGAAGACCTGGCAGAAGTCAGCTCTTCGATCAACGTTACATGACTGCAGTCTTCCTTCTTCCAAGCAGTAAACTGCTACATATGCAAATGAGAGAGCCATTAGTGCTGGAGAGATGGGTGTTTAACCCAACGAATCAGGACTGCAAGGTCAATAGGCTCCTGAGGCCTGAGGCTTGAACCCGCCCTCGTTCCTTCTCAGATCTCCATCTAAGATGGATACCCGATCTGATCTTACGAGGGCTAAACAAGAACCGAGACAACGGATCACCCTCCGGACCCTCGGACCTTCCTAGAAAGGATGTGCTATACAGTTCTTCAAGCCACCGCCACTTCCCCTGCTAGAATCTGTTCGGAATACCCTCAACGACACCGACGCCCTCAAGACCTCCTCAAAATGAGGTAAGTCATGCCGCTATATAGTACGAACGACCTCTGACTGAATTTTGCAGTCACCGTAAGGTCCGCATAGACTAGTCAGAATGCCGAGAACGGATTTTTGACTTTGACGCCCCCAGTACGAAGCTCCTCGCCACGGCTCCCTTGGTTTCCTGCCCCGCAAGCGTGCTGCGCGCCACCGCGGAAAGGTCAAGGCGTTCCCTAAGGTATGTTCGTCCAGATTGGCGGATGAACAACGCAGAAGTTGAACGGTTGTGGCGGAGTAGGATGACCCCAAGAAGCCTGTCCACCTGACGGCTATCATGGGCTACAAGGCTGGTATGACCCACGTTGTTCGTGACCTTGACCGTCCAGGATCCAGTGAGTTGCTTTCAAGAATTCAAAGACTCATTGGCACCAATACTCCATCCAGAGATGCACAGGCGCGAGGTTGTGGAGGCTGTCACCATCGTCGAGACTCCTCCGATGGTTGTTGTTGGTGTCGTTGGTTACGTCGAGACACCCCGTGGTCTGCGTACCCTCACCACCGTTTGGGCGACTCACCTTTCCGACGAGCTCAAGCGTCGCTTCTACAAGAACTGGTACCGCTCCAAGAAGAAGGCGTTCACTCGCTACGCCAAGAAGCACGCCGAGGACGGTGGCAAGTGCATTGAGCGCGAGCTCGAGCGCATTCGCAAGTACTGCACGGTCGTCCGTGTCCTTGCGCACACCCAGATCCGGAAGACCGGTCTCTCCCAGAAGAAGGCGCACCTCATGGAGATCCAGGTCAACGGTGGCTCTATTGCGGACAAGGTCGCTTTCGCGCACGGCTTGTTTGAGAAGCCTGTGGAGGTCGGCTCTGTGTTCGAGCAGGATGAGGTTGTCGACGTCATTGCGGTGACGAAGGGTCACGGTTTCGAGGGTGTCACCCACCGTTGGGGTACGAAAAAGCTTCCTCGCAAGACGCACAAAGGTCTTCGCAAGGTTGCTTGTATCGGTGCCTGGCATCCGTCGAAGGTCATGTTCTCTGTTGCCCGTGCTGGTCAAAGTACGTATTCGAATCTCTCTGCGGCCAAGTGCTTGGGCGCTTAAGATGTTTTATAGACGGTTACCACCACCGCACGGAGCTCAACAAGAAGATCTACCGTATTGGCCGTGGAGACGACAGTGCGAACGCGTCGACCGAGCACGATATCACCAAGAAGGCCATCACGCCCATGGGTGGCTTCCCTCATTACGGTATCGTCAAGAACGACTTCCTGATGCTCAAGGGCTCTATCCCCGGCACCAAGAAGCGTGTGATCACCATCCGCAAGTCGCTCATGGTCCACACCTCCCGCCGGGACCTCGAGAAGGTTCAGCTCAAGTTCATTGACACCTCCTCGAAGTTCGGCGTAAGTGGCAACTCTTTGTTGGTCATCATCTGCATGCTCACGCCATACTCGTTGTACAGCACGGCGCTTTCCAGACTCCCGAGGAAAAGGCTGCGTTCCTCGGAACGCTTAAGGCCCGGGCTTGATTGCTCTCCTGCATACCTTCTTCATCTCCCTTTCTACCGTTATGCTACACAGTCCATGCTATGCCTTGTATCTCCCCATGACATGACACGCGCTTCTGGTCTTGAAGCATGTACGGTTGTACATCATCCATCCCCGGTGTGATGAACGTGGCTCTGCATACGAGGTACAGAGAACAACTGTACCTAAGTGCTAAGAAGCGGGAGACCATTCTGAGAGGGGTATATCTGTCTACCGTCAGAGATTCTTCTGATAATTCATTTGATGTATTTGCCTGCTTTTCTGCTTTGAGCGACGTCCGAGAAGCAAGGTCCAGCCTGGGTGTATTTTTGTTGGCGGGTTTCGGGTTTATCTCCTAATGGCTGAGAGCGCCGCTGGGCCAATAAAAGGGCGCGAGTATGTATGTAAGCGCCCACGCTGTGCGCACGAAAAAGTGAGTGACGGTGGCGGAGAGAGCCGCTTGTCTGTTCACAACCACCGCGTCTGCCTCGTTCCTGCTCCTTGGACGCATCTCTTATTCTCACAGGACGTGCGTCGGGTAGGGTCATTGTGGCGTGCTGGAATAACGCTCACAGAGGCTCTCTAGGTGTACCACAGCAGCACGCTGGCTGCCGCGTCTCCTCACACGGCAGTGCTGGCTTGTCGTGTCGCGGTGAGCTTTTCTACGGCATCGGTCGTGCCGTTGGATATTGACATGTGCATACAGGATGACTGGCTATTGCATTGATGCTGAGAGTGTCCTTCCTGGGCCTCACAATCACTCATGGGATCTCGCGCTGCTACCTCTTGCCTCGTCTTCGCGCTGTGCACCAGCAACCATGCCATGAGACCCAGCCCATGCACTCTCCACTATCGCGCTTGCACACAGAGGAGACGGTTACGGTGTCGGCGGGCTCGACCGTCTTACGGGAATCTCCCGGACGTCTTTCTTCTTCGGTCGGAAACGTTCCAGCGGATGTCGAGGACAGTTCCGCGTCCTCTGCCATGTCCGCGGATAGCTTGGCGGGTACCATTGCGCCGCAAGGAGCTTCCGCAGCCTCTTCCTCCCACTACGGTTCCCCTAGTCATCTATCGGAAGCAGCCAAAGGATCCGGGACGTCGAAACCTCGCCGCTCTTCCCAATATGCCTACCGCGACCATCGACTCCGCCAGCCGCTCTACCAAAAGTTGGCGAAGTGCACCAACCTCGACGAGGCGTGGCAGACCTACCAAGAGCTCCTCAAGTATAGACCCGCCCACCTAGATCAGAGCATCCCGCATAAGTACCTCCACTCCTTCGCTGCCCACCTGGTCAAGCGAAACAAGGCCTTGCCGCAAGAGAAGATACGCACGCAGACGGTCTTCCTCCGACTACTTTCCGTCCTCAACACCATCTATTATTCAGGCGGCCAGGTGCGTCTCTGGGAGTGGAACGCTCTCATCGAATGTGCCGGACGGGGATGGCGGAAGACCAGAATGGATGACTTTCAAGCAGCCCTTAACGTATACCATGACATGGTCACGAATCGAGCACCTGGGTCGGCCTTCTCCGCTGTCACTTTCTTACCGGTGCAAGACGAGTCTCGCATCAGGTCTGAACCTGTCACTCCCGACGTCGTCACTTATACTACGCTCATCACGATCGCTGGCCGTACGTTGCATCCGGTCGTGCTACACCGCGCCGAGGAGATGCTGGTGTCGTCCGGATTACAGCCCAATCGCATAACCAATCTTGTTTATCTGCGCTATTACGGCTGGAAAGGCAGGCTTGGAGCTGTCCGTTCAGTATTGCAGCGCATGGAAGAAAACGGCTGGGAGTTGGGCATAGACGGCTTCAATGCGCTGATCTGGGCATACGGGGCTAACGGAGAGCTGGAGATCGCCGCTTTCATTTACCGCGTCCTGCGCCACAACCTCATCCCGAGCTTGTACCCTGCCGGCTACGTGCAAGACGCAGTTCGTCAATTGCAGGAGCTCGAGGGTATCTCTGTCCCAGGGAAGCTCAAGCCCGATGCCATCACATACTACAGCCTCATTCAGATTTACGCCTACCACGGTCATATCGAGTGCCTGCGAGTCTTTGCAGATATGATGACTTCTCCGGAGCGTATCACCGGAAAGCTGGAGGATACCGAGCACTTCGATCCCGCCGCACCGACCCTCCCCAACCCCATCCTGCCCATCTTCCGCGCTATCTTCCTCGGCTTCGCACGACATGCCATCCTCCCGGCCACTGCACCCTCGAACGAGGGGAGCACGGAAGCGGCGAGCACCGGCGGCGACTCCCGCTGGGAAGCTTGGACCTTCAAACAGCTCCACAACCTCTTCAGCGACTTCATCGAGCTCCCGCAAGACGCGCAGCCGAACTCTCGGACCGTGTACTGGCTGCTCGTGGCCTTTGCGATCTCGAGTGGCTACGACCGTACGATATTGCGCGACGTGGTGCAGCGGCTGGAGGGCCGGTACGGGCGGGCGGGGTGGGACAGGCGCGTACACCATCTGCGGAAGAAGATCTTCGCGGAGGACTTCGACGTGGCCTACTTTGAACGGCTGCGCACGAGCCGTGAGCAGCGGCGGCGTTAGTGACCATGAGAGGGGGCTTATTGTACATTCGGCGAATACGTTATGCAGAAACACCGTAATTGGAACACTTCTATGGTACAGTCCAGCCATGCGTGGGTTTGTTCACCTCGAGCCAAGAGAAACCGTCCGAATCTTCGATGTGTACATAGTAGGAGAGTCATGTGAGGGATGCAGACCCGTCAGGCGCGATTACACGGAACCCCCGTTGTCGGTCCTCCACTGCACGTACTCCTCCCAACTCACGGTGCACGACCGGCTCTGGTACCGGCGCACCTTGAGAGCGCGCCTGAGGTCCTCGGAGATGCGTCCGCTCCATCCGGCCTTGCGGATGGCACTGTCTATGGTTTCTATCTTGTCCCAGCCCTGCTCCTCTGCAACGTGGGGGAGGAAGGTCGCAGAGAAGGTATGCTTCAGGACGCCGCGGGTAGGCGTGGAGGAGGATGAGGATAGAGGGGAAGGGGCGGACGATGGAGAGGGGGCGACCGGGATGAGCGACGGGTGGGGGAAGGTGATGTAGATCCCATGCACGCCCACCTCCCAGTCAAGATACGACCCCACGTCCTCGAAATCGGTGAGCAGGGAGACCCTACGTGCGGCGATCAGCATCCTCGGCGAGAGGTGAGAGACGGAGCGGACGCACGAGCACTCCAGGTTCTCGAGCTCCCACTCTTCTATCCTCCTGAATCTGTGATCACGGAACGCACTGATGAGCGCATACTCTGCCAAACCGTCCTTGAGCGGCTGCGACTCGAAGGTGCCTATGCAGCCCCGGAGCTTGTGGGGCCTCCCCGGGCGAGACGACCTGGTGTTCCAGGTGACAAAGAGGGGGCTGAGCGCGTCAGCAGATGAGCTGAGGCAACTGAAGAGGCCAATAATACGTACTATTTTCCGTCGGGGAACTTGGGGGGTATGGGCTTCTTGGAGGTGAGGGCGCAAAAGAGAGCGTCGAAGCTGTGGTAGCAGTGTTCGGGGCGGCAGACTTGCTCGACCTCCTCTCCGGCGGGCTTGGGCAACTCATGCGCGAGAACAGACATGGCTAGAGGGCTCTGTCCGGGCGGAAGGGAGGGGAGCAGAGGCAAAAGAGTGGTCACCGTTAAGCGTTGTAGAGAAAGGAGCAATTTGAGCGATGGCCCGGATAAATGTGGGCGGTACTCTACGCTTGCCATATCCAGACGACTTGGTCAAGTTGCTCTCATTTCGACGGATGTAACGTACCGCAAAGCAGGGGACAGACATGACAATCATGGATTCTACGGGAGGACCAATGGACTGTATCACTATGGACATTGTATGTACAATACGATATGCAGTAAAAAGCGATAAATCGGAGAACGTAACATGGAGATAGGACGCAGAGAAAACAGGATATCCTGGGTGAGGTGAGACAAGCTGTGGCAGAAGTGCGAGGGAGAGAGTCATGGGTCATAACATGCATCGTAAATCGAATAATAACATAGGTCATGAGGTAGCAGTTGCAGCAAGCGAGCGCCCTAGCGCGAAGGATGGGAGGAGGAGCGGAAACCGTCCAATGGAGAGAGGGAAAGCGATGCTATGTCTGACAACAACTCCATGATTGACCAGTAGCTGCTCGTGCCTTCTCGCGTGCCTCCTCTTGGTCGGCTTGTGCTGCCCAAACCGGTGTGGCGGAACTGGAGAGAAGGACGCTATCGCGCCTCTTGAGCTCGTTCTCCTGTTCGATCTTGTCCTTTTTCTGAATGATGGCCTCAATTAGGCTATCGAATAACTGCTGAATGCCTGGATGGAACTCAGCAAGCAAACTGGGCTCGGTGGCAAGGATGCTTGCCTATATCATCCTTCGCCGAGACCTCGAATAGTTCCATGCCCTTGCGCAGTCCCCATTCTTGATCGTCTCCGACGTCAGCATCCTCGTCGTCTTCTGGCACGCTATTGCTACTGCCATCTCCGGATTCATTCCATCCTACAGGTCGGTAGCCAAACCGAGAAGGATTCTGACGGGATGTTGTGGCCATGGAATTAGATCGCGGTAAAAGGAGGTCGCCGCTCTTCGCTCGTGGGCGGGTATAGGCTTGGGTGTTAGATCGCTTCATAGCTGACGAGCGCACGTCGTTGACGTCCGGTTCTGGAGGAGGCGTTAATGCCTTCGGAGAAGTGAGTGCCGGGACGGAACGGATGCTGGTGAAGGAGGTGAAGCGAGGGCGCATGTAGGAGAATGTTGAGGGTGCTGGCGCTGGAGGTGGGGGAGGTGTGGGCGGTCTTGGTGGTGGAAACCAGTTATGTAGGGAGAGTCGTGCGAGGTCGGAAGTGACCTGACGGGCATGCTGGAGATCGGCCTTTGCGCCCACGATGTAGATGATGAGGTCTGGCGAACAGTTCTTCTTCAGCTCTGAACCTGTAATCAGTCATGTCCTTCACTCGCGACGGCCGCTCTCTTCTCACCTTCGAGCCAACCGCGGACGTCCTCAAAACTAGACGCGTTCGTGATATCGTACAACAATAATGCGGCGTTTGCACCGCGGTAATACATGGGTGCCTGAACAGGGCGTCAAGGCCGCATGATTAGCCTCACGGACGGTTGAAAACCCGTTACGGATACGTACCATACTGCGAAACCTCTCCTGGCCCGCCGTGTCCCACAATTGCAACCTGACCTTTGTGCCCCCCACGGTGACCTTCTTGGTTACGAAGAAAGCGCCAGTGGTAGATGTGGTGTTTTTCGGATCGAACTTGCCCTGGGTATATCGGTGCAATAGGCTGGTCTTGCCAACGCCTGCGCGACGGGGAGGAGTGAGAACCGTGGGCAGATAGGAGAGGATGCAGACGCGTAGGGGTGCCGTGGAATGAACGGAGATGCACACCTGTGTTGCCCATTATCACAATCTTGGCATCGACCCCCTGGTCGTATCTTGCCTTCCTGTAAGGGTCCATACGAGGATATTCCGCCATCATGTTGGGGCTACCTGTGGGAAGATGGGGGCGGGTAACCGCCAGGTAGCAGAGAGTGGAATAGACGGAGGGCAAGGAGCGGAGGGAGGAGGAGGAGGAAGGGAGAGAAGGGAAGAGAGACGGAGGAGGTGGCAGCTTGGGCCTATTCACCCGTTTGAGATGCACAACCACAACGGACAACGGGCGTCTATCGCTCCGGCTGTTCGGTACGGGCTCTCTCTACGATCGTTTACGACCTCCGCCTCACGCGGCCTTACTACCGGCACTCACTCCTCCTTATCCGACCCTCCGACTCCCGTTTCGCGGCCAGGAACTGTCTTCACTCAGCCACGGACGCAGCACGGTGTAATCCATTTACAGATAACAGGCATGTAGAGGGGCATGCGCGCATATAATTTTGATGAAGGTGAGACAACAGATGACATAGTGCAATACACCCAAAACGCCCAGCCGCAGCCCTCTAGTCCTGCGCCTGCACGGGGAACTCGAACACAACATCCTTGCCAGTCAAACGACGGTAGACAGACGAGAACGAGTCGAGCTTGTACTCAAGTGACGTCGCGTCCTTCGAGTCAAGGAAACTAGAACACCGCATCAGTCAGCCATGTTCAGACCTTCCACCTGCGTCGAACGTACACTTTGAGAAGTTTTGAGCCGTCAACGGCGACACGCGTGCGCTTGCCAACGATCTCGGTAGGGAACACAAGGTCCTCGAGAATCTTCTCGTGGACCTGGGTGAGGGTACGGCTGCGGGGACGCTTCTGCTTGACGCGAGAGTTGCGAGTGGGTTTGGGCAGCACCCGACGCTGCGCAACGAAGACAACGTGACGGTCCGAGAACTTCTTCTCGAGCTCACGGGTCAGCCTGCATAGCACAAGCATAGTCAATCTCCCGACTCCATTTATCGCGTCTCTCCACGCAGTCTCCGCGCAGGACTGACCTCTGCTGCACCTTGTGGAAAGCCTTGAGCTGAGGGACGGGGACAAAAATGACAATGGCCTTCTTGCCACCGCGAACGTCGACTTCACGGGCAGCAGAGATCTGGAGGGGGCGGAGCTCGCTCTTCAGTTCGGGCGCACTGTTCTCGAGGTCGATTATGGCCTGAGCGACGGCGATCTCAGTCTCATCGGGGGGAGTCCTGGGCGCGTTGGCCGTGCGGAAGATCTTGTGCTGGACGGACATCTTGAAGCTTGATGGTCCTAGCAAACGCAGCGGATAGCAGAGTCAGCATCCAAGTCCGGCACGACGAATCCATCCCCTTCCAGTCCAGTCCTTCTCTTCGTTTCTTCTCCAGCCGTTCTCCACGCTCTTCCAGCTTCCCTTCAAGGAGCAAGATAGCATAAAGACACTCACCGAGCCTGTCGCCGTCGTCGATAGTGTGTCCGATGGGTGCCGTTGGGCGGGTGTTTTGCTGGGCGCTGGGCGTTGAATACGTGGGAATCTCAACAAACAAGAGGAAACAGCTTGAGCGCTTAGCCCTCCAGGTACTCCACGTGGTCACTGGTAGCGGTGCTGTGTCGAGGAGTTCGAAGTGGCAGTTGTTCAAGTACCTTTAACTTTCCACTGCACCCAACCAGAGGCTAGTACGATGCTATCTATGGCCCGTCTTGCAAATCTATCTGCTGCTCGGCCCTGACAGCAAACCTTTCGCACCCCTCGTGCTCACCATAGACCTCCGCGGACCGTTCACGCGATGCACACCCTGACATCCCCTGCACCCTCGAAGAGTCCGATGAATAACCCACGCCCGGTTGACGTCCTCGGGCTGGGCAACTCCAACGACTAGAGGACTACCCTGCTCGCCACTGTGGAGTCTCTGCTCGAGGTCGAGGGGTTGTTTTGCATACTACGGTAGACCATTCCAATCGACAGGCTCAACGATGGCTGGGTTGAGAGGGCTAATGTACGGACATTGTATTATACGACGAGAAATTCAAGAACTTTGCGAGGCCCTGTTCTTCTTGAAGTCTTCCACCCACTTCTGTTCCTGTTCGCCTTTTGGCAATACGACGAAGGTGAGCGTTCCGTCCTTCAACTCCAGGCCGTCCCGTGGCTCTCCATCCTTGGCCTTGGCGGCTTTGCATACATCACGCAGAGTCATTTTCTTGCCGATCTTCAGCAACCGCTGTCTTCGCGTGAAACCGTACACCACAAGATTGCCATCCACATATTCGCCTTTCTTGTCCCAATC
This sequence comes from Trametes cinnabarina, assembly GCA_000765035.1. Classification (NCBI taxonomy): domain Eukaryota; kingdom Fungi; phylum Basidiomycota; class Agaricomycetes; order Polyporales; family Polyporaceae; genus Trametes; species Trametes cinnabarina. The sequence continues at coordinate 162,808 of CCBP010000024.1, forward strand.
CGGTCGCGGCGCATTGGGAGGGAACATCGCGCTAATATGTGCGGAGAAAGGAGTATCTTCCTGGAAGTGGGAGATGAGGTCTGAAGTAGCATATTGCGGATAAAGGAAGAGAACGGGGAAGATGAGGGTGTTATTCGTGAGGTCTTCTGGCTCAAATTCAGGCTCGTAAGGATTCTGAGCGACGGTGTCAGGAACGGGTACGACGACGATATTCCTTTCCTGTGTGAGCAGTCAGCATGCACATAATGTCATAGGCCTTGATACAGTCAGTCCTTGCCTTAAATGCCGCTCGTAGCCTTGCCTGTTTCAGCTGTTCCTGACGCTCGCGTTCCTGACGTTCACGTTTCTTGCGCTCCTTGGCTTCCTGAAGTTTCGCAGCTTTCGCCCGCGTGTCCTGCACAGCCTTGTTGTCCTTGTCAAACTGCAAACAGCGGTCGCAACAATCGAGCGCCTCGTCATAGCGTTCAAGGGCAATGAGTGCGAGTGCCGAGCGATAGTAGGCCTTAGAAGACTTCGGATTGACGCCGATGGCTTTCGAGCAATCTCGCAGCACCGAGCCATAGTTCTCTGGGAAAATGACAAGGTAAGCGGTCGAGCGGTCCCTAGAGGCACGGCGCGACCTACGAAGTTCCAAATTGCACGCCGCGCGATTACACAGTAAAGCCTCGAGTATCGACTTGTCTTCGGGTTTCGCATCGATTCCTTGGGTGTAGAAGTCGCGGGCCTCGCGATACCTCTTGCCCTTGAAGTAGTCGTTGCCCTGCTCCTTGAAGTTCTGGGCGACCTCTACGTTTCTTCGTGTCAAACGCATCGGCGCAGGTTTGCGCAAATTCTCCTCCTACCTACCATCCGGCGTTCCTTCGTACGCTAGACTCTGCAAGGCTGAGATAGCGGCATCATCTGTAGCCTCTTCCGGCAAGCTCTTCATGAAGAGAGGTACAGAGTCAAATGCCGCAAGTTTCTCCTCTATAGGAATTTGTTGAGGTCCTTGCGCTGCCATTGTGGAGGGCAGAGTTCTTTCAGGTAATGTTGGTGGGAGAAGACGTTTCGGATGGTAAGATATTCAAATGCGGCACAAACTATAGGCAATACGAGTAGTGGTATGGCTGATGAGGGTAAGGTAGTGGTCCCGAACAACGTTCATGGCTTCATAGCGGCAAACTTTCGAGAGCGCAGGGGGGGACGATGGAGCAGGTGGATCCGTCAAAACACATCTTGTCTTGCTACCACCACCATCTCGTCGAGTGGCTCATCACATCTGTCTCAGCTATGCCTCCTGCTGTCTCCCAGCGGTCCAAAGTGACTCGCGCGACCTCTTCGGGTGTGGCCTCATCACCGCCCCCGGCTAGATCGTCGCCATCTGCGGCGTCCCCGTCGTCGCGCGCCACAGCCACGGAACAGGCGCCTCAGGCACCTGAACAGCCGAAGACATTAGTGCAACTCCTCGACGACTTCCTTCTCTCCACACAAGCATGGCCCAAAACCTGGCTCAACTGCAAGGAACGTATGACCGACATCACCACTCGCCTCACGACGATGCGGTCGCGGGCGTTGCGATTGGAGGGCGAGTTGGCCCGAGCGGCCACACAAGCGCCGGTGATGGGTGACAATGACCCGGTGACGTCCTCCCTTCCTCTTGCATTGGAGAACTCTTTGAACACCTTTGTCAATCAGGCTCTCAACAGAATCACTGAAGCGGTCCCCTCGATTGTGCAAGACGCTTTCAGCAAAGCTTCGCCCCCCGCACCAGCTACGTCGGCCGCTCCGTCTTCCGCCACACCCGCCCAACGCCCGCGTCCCCCTCCTGGCCCCAAAGAGCTGGAGGTCGTGATCTCCCTCCCTCGTGGCTCTCGCTCCCCCGCGCGTAGCACATCGCCTACGGAACTAAAGGCCCGGGTTGATGCCGCGCTAGCTAGCTCTGGTGTGCCAGAGCTGGCAGGTGTGGTGACCCAGGGTGTCCGTCGTCGCGCGGACGGCTGCCTCGTAGTGCGGGCCCGGTCAGAACCTCAGGCGAAGCTGCTGCAACGCTATGATGACAACTGGGTCAAGCACTTCGAGTCAGACGCGTCGCTCAGACGGCCGACATTCACGCTCACGGCGGCCGCTGTACCGACGGCTTTCGATCCTACTGCTAAGTCGGCCCGGCAAGCGATCTACGAAGCCAACAGCGATGTGATCCCCTCCCCCGATTCCGTAGTTAGCGTACGCTGGCTTCACAATCGCCCTCCGTCGTCTGTCCGCTCGAAATCTGCCGCGTCGATTGTAGTAGTCGTCTCGGAGCGGTCCACCGCCGATATGCTCATTTGGCGTGGCCTGTACCTCTACGGCACCTGGTGTAATACGTCCAAGTACATGCCGCCAGCCATGCAATGCTACCACTGTCAGGCCTTTGGCCACATTTCCAAGGCGTGTCCACACCTTGCCGACTCCAACCACCTCAAGTGTGCTCGCTGCGCTGGCAACCACGCCGTTCGAGATTGCCATTGCCCTGCCGCAACGAAGTGCGCCAACATCCGCACGTGTACCCATATCCATGTCCGCTGCGCCAACTGTGGCGGACCTCACAAGTCGGTGTCCAGCGTGTGCCCCATCAAAGCTGCAGCCCAGGCCGCGATCGCCTCGCGCCTGGACAATGGATCTGCCTACTTTGACAAGCTGTTCACCCCGCCCCGGGGTCACGGGGCTGGCCCGCTATGAACGGCCGTGGCACGACGGGTCTGCGAGTCATGAGCCTCAACTGCCGCAAGCAACCAGAAGTCCTCAAGTCCGTCCTCAACACTACGAACCCTGCGGAGTGGGACCTGCTCTGTCTCCAAGAGCCGCCGCTCAGCATCGATCGACTGCTCTCATTTCGCTCTCCGCGGTGGAACCTCGTTCTCCCATCCTCGGCCGCGTCGCGAGGCGAGGGGGAGATGATTCGCAGTGTGATATATGTTAACAACCATCTACCATCTGACTTGTACACCCAGATCTCTGTCCCATCGCTGGACATCGTCGCCCTCAAGCTATCTCTCCCTTCCCTTTCTCTTTCAATCTTTTCCGTTTACAACCCGCCTTCCTCCGACTCAGCCATTCAGCCCCTCCAGCGCGCCCTGAGCGACCCGCTAGCCCTCAACGCCCCTGCAATCATCGTAGGGGATTTCAACGCTCACCACCCCATGTGGTCCGGCCCATTGGTGCCGCAGCGCACAGCTCGCTCCGATGCTGAGTCCCTCTTGCTTCTTCTGGCTGAATTCGACCTTTCACTCGCTCTTCCTCCAGGTACCCCAACTTATTGGTCCGACTCTCACCATACTGCATCCACACTAGATCTGGTATTCACCTCAACGTCCTTGGCTAACTCGGTCACCTCCTGCTCGACGGACTACGGCCATGGCTCTGACCACTGTGCCATCAACATTCTCTTGGACCTCGATATCCCACGTTCAGGCCCCGCGCCACGGTCACAATGGCGCAAGACGGACTGGGAGGAGTACGTTAAAGCGGTTGACGCTCGATGGTTCACCGAAGATGTCGAAGCCCGCTCCTCTCAGCTGACCTCCCCCGGTGACGTAGACCAACTAGTACAGTGCATCACTGACATCTTCAACCAGGCCGCCCTTGACCATGTCCCAAAAACCACACCGTCTGCTTACTCCAAGCCCTGGTGGACGCCAGAGCTCACTAAGTTACTCAAGGAGCACAAGCGCACCAAGAATCGAGCGGACAAGCCCTCCGCATCGCCTGAGGAACAGGCGGCTGCAAAGGAAGCTAGGCAAGCGTATCACCGCGAGATTCGCGCCCAGCAGCGTCGGCACTGGCGGGAGTGGCTCAACAACGCGGAAGAGAAGGACGTGTATCGAGCGTCCAAGTACGTCACCCAGGCACCAGAAGACACCATAGCAGCCCGGCTTCCCGCCCTCAACCTTCCGGACGGCCGCGTCGCGCGCACCTGTGAAGAGAAGCGAGATGCACTCATGGCGCAGTTCTTCCCCGCTCCCCCACTGGCCGACCTCAGCGACATCGCCATGGCAGAACACCCCTCCCCCCATGACCACAGTCCTTTCACAGAAGATGAAGTGCAGGATGCCTTGGCTGATCTGAGCCCGTTCAAGGCGCCAGGCCCGTCAGGCATCCCCAATGCTGCTCTCATTCACTGCGCTGACATCATCCGTGGCACATACGCTAACATCCTCAATGCTTGCATACAGCTCCACTATCACCCTCCTGCCTGGAAGAAGTTCACGACCATTACGTTACGCAAACCCGGCAAGCCCAGTTACCTTGTTCCCAAGGCATATAGGCCCATCGCTCTCGAAGACACATCCAGCAAGGTCCTTGAATCAGTGGTGGCGCGCCGCCTCGCAGGACTCGCGGAGATGCACGGCCTCCTGCCAGCAAACCATTTCGGAGGGCGAGCGGGTAGAACTACAACTGACGCGGTCCTTTTTCTTACTCAGCGCGTCAAGGATGCATGGCGCAAGGGCCACGTCGCAACAGTACTATTCCTCGACATCACCTCCGCCTTCCCATCCGTCAACCATGCTCGCCTCCTGCACAACCTCCGCAAGCGCCAGGTACCCGAAGACCTCGTCCTGTGGATCCAGGACTTTCTCTCCGATCGGTGCACGCAGGTCAAGTTCGACGACTTCACGTCCGAACCGCTACACGCAAGCTCCGGGTTACCGCAGGGATCCCCCCTGTCCCCTATCCTCTACCTGTTCTACTCCGCTGACCTCCTGGAAGTTACTGATAGCAAGGACCCGAGCAAGGCCTCTGGCGGGTTCATAGACGACACTATGCTTATCGTGACCTCCCCTACCTTTGAGCAGAACATCGCGGTGCTGACGGATCTTGTCCCACAGCTGCTCGGGTGGTCGAAGAGCCATGCCTGCCGGTTTGATGTCGCAAAGTTCCAGATGCTTCATTGCACCCGCAACGAGAAGCGCTACAACCCGCTTCCTTTGGTCATCGACGATCACCACATCCTGCCAAGCGAGTCGGCCAGGTACCTCGGGATAATCGTGGATCGCCGTCTCCGATGGAACGAGCAGGCAGATAGTGCAGTCGACAAAGGCACCTCCGCCGTGCTTGCGATTGCTCGGCTCTCCAGGCCGACCTACGGTCTGCCTCACAAGCACATACGCCAGCTCGTCCGCTCGGTCGCCCTCCCGAAGATGGAGTATGGCTTGCCGGTGTGGTACAACCCTGTGCGTCTCCCGCCAGGCTCGACACGTCGCAAGGGCTCCGTCGGGCTGTGCAATCGGCTGGGGAAGGTGCAGCGGTTTGCAGCTAGAATCATCTCCGGCGCTTTCAAGACCACCGCATCAGTTGTCCTCGACTTCCATGCCAGTCTCCTCCCCATTGACCTTCGTTTGAACCAAGCAGCCTTTAATGCGGCTGCTCGCCTAGCTTCCCTCCCACCCTCTCATCCCCTCCACAAGATGGTCCGTCGGTGCTCCCGCAGCTACCCACGCCTGCACCGATCCCCGCTTCACGAGCCTCTTCAACGCGTTTCCAGAGCTCCGGGATGTCGAAGTCGTCGACCCAGCATTGGTGGACCCTACCTGGAAGTGCCCATTTCGCACTCTGATTGAGTCGAGCAAAGACACGGCTGCCGCTCTGGCCGAACAACTCGTGAGCAGTGGCGAATTCTGCGTCTTCACTGACGGTTCTGGCTTTGCAGGGGACATCGGAGCAGCCGCATTTGCCAAGGGCCGTAACCAGGAACATGTGCGGAGAGTGAACCTCGGTAGCGATAACGAGCACATCGTTTTCGAAGGCGAACTTGCTGGGATGGTCTTAGCACTCGACGTTATCGAAAGCGAACCACGGGTTACCCGAGCAAACATTCTACTCGACAACAAGGCAGCTATTCGAGCTGTCTCGAAGCGTCGCCCACGCCCTGGCCAACAGCTCGTGGAGCTTTTCCACAGGCGCCTCAAGCACCTCAAGTCGAAGCGCCGCTCCCTTTCCCTCACAGTGGTCTGGGTGCCAGGACACAAGGGGGTCGCCGGGAACGAACGAGCTGACATGGAAGCCAAAGATGCGTCCATGAACGACGAGACTGACCTCCCTCCTGCCCTACAGTGCCTCCGTCATCTCCCGAAAAGCCAGTCAGCGCTCAAGGCCGCTTACAAGAAGAAGCTCTCACGAGATTGGACGGACCGATGGAAGGCTTCGAAGCAAGGCACACGCCTTGCTCGCAACGTCGACCCGTCCCCACCGGGCAAGCAAGTCCTTAAGCTGTTCAAGGACCTTCCGCGTCGGCAAGCCAGCATCTTGACTCAACTCCGGAGCGGCCACGTCGGCCTGAACGCTTTCCTCCATCGCATCAAGGCCGTGTCCTCCCCCTTATGCTCAACCTGCCAGTCTGCAGAGACGGTGCAGCACTACCTGCTCACATGCCGGCGCTGGCTAGCCCAGCGCGATACTCTTCGGCGTGCAGTTGGTCGCGACCTCTCACTACGCTCGCTACTCGGCACGGCAAAGCATCGTGGAGCGCTCCTGGCGTACATCGAGGCTACACGCCGCTTCGAGGCATACCTGAATGAGCCGAGCTGAGTCGCTCTCATTCTTCTTCCCTTTCCTCCCCCTTTTTTTTCCTATTCCATTACACACACCCCGTCCCATTCTTCCTCCTATCTGATTATATTTCGGGAGCTGATTTCTCTCGTTAGGCTATGTCGGACACGCCAATCCCCCTTACCACCCAAAGATTCAACCTCTGCCCCTCACCCAATCATCCTCCACCTCACTGTGTTCAACCACAGCATCCACTACGCGCCCACCTGGCGCAGCGCACCAGTTTCTTCCCTCCCGCAACACGTTCAAGCATGG